>PVKH010019218.1:0-14916 GCA_004027955.1 Chaetophractus vellerosus
GCTCTTGATCAAGACCAATTTACTGGATAATTGTGCACTTCTCTATTCCTTTGGTCTGGTAAAAACCCATTGAATTAGGGAACGGGGAGCCAAATCGCACTTTTTTATTTGGAAACGGTTTGCTCCTTGGCCTCGGATTCATATTTGAACCCTTGGCTCAACTAAGGTCCATCTGGACCTACAAGATGACTGGAACTGAAAAGGAAACTATTGCATTTTGCTCACCAGGTAGCTTTTTCTGAACCTTGTCCAACTCTGGTTGAAATGATCTTCATAGGGCTTTTGCTCTCTGTTGTACCCCTGCATTATGCATTATTCCTGACTCATATTACTCTGCATGAACAACTGTATGATGCTCCACTAGTGATTTCCCATTTGTGCTCACTCCGCAATTTTCTGACAGTGTTTATATTCAAATATTATCATGAAAGTTGGGAATAAGATATCAGGGTCAAATATTATTCTTTTTAATAATATCATTGCCCATCTTTCATGATAAAATATCAGGGATGAGTAACATATATACTTTCTGTACAATATTTAAATATTTAAAATATCAAAACTGAAACATTTTTTGAAACTTTCCTGCACTGAAATTACTCAGTAGATATATTTTCTCAGTATTGTGAAGCTTTTATATTATTGATTTATTATATCTACAGTAAATGCAAATCTGGAACTTAGAGAACAAGAACTTATACTAAATATTTATAGTTTGAAAATAAATCTTTTCATTAGTTTTGCCATTTGAAACATTAATTATATTGGGAAAAGATGAATTAGTTTTCATTCCTTATATATCAGCAACTTCAGAAGACATAAAATCTTTAGTTACGAATTTATTTCAATAAGACCAAGAATCCTTATATCTCCGTACTAGAATGTATAAACATATAAAAAGTAAGACATGAGAGACAGTTACACACTTTTCCCATATAACAGGAACAATGTGTGTTAGGGAAAAGAGCAAAGGAGATAATGATTTGAGCACTAGTTTCTAGTTTAAATTCTGCTATAGGTCAGCTATGTGAATATGGCGATTTTACTCATCATTCATAAAATTGTGATCATATCTGTCCTGACCACCTCAAAGGTTTTTGTGATGATCAAGTAAAATAACATTTGTGAAAATGGTTTGTGAGCTATCAAGCCCTATATAAATTTAAGGTAGCATTATATTGTATTTTTGTGCTATGTGCAACTGACTTCTAAGGATTATGTAATAATAACTTTTTCATGAATCTATTGAGAAAGCCTCCAGTGAAAAAGGCAGTCTCATCTATTTTCTTTGAAATAAGATTAAGACTTGGGAGAAAGCTTAGAAAATGAATTTTAAAAGTCATTGCCACAATGAAAAAGGAGAAGGAAAAAAATTGGTATCTTGAAAGTTAGTTTAGTTGGATAGAAAAACAGTGTGTGAGTCAGTTAACCACATCATGTACACTAGGTTTAGTGACTGTGGATGTTCACAAAAATAGGCATAATGGCTATTTAGCTGAAGGGAGGAAGGAAATCAAATGAACTGCCATGGAAGTTTGGAGAGAAAGTAGGAAAAGAGCACTGACTGTCTTTATGTCTATAGAGATTTAGGTGAAAGAAAAATGAATATCAAAGACAAAGTTATGACAAAATGAAGTAAGAAACATCTTCGTCTATATCTTCTCACTCTCTATCCAGAAATAAATAGCTTCTTATAGAAATATTTTTCATGATTTTAATAAATCAAAGGAAATTCTAGTATTTTTATGTAGACTTTTAAAATAATTTTTATTATAGTAGTGCATCTCACCAGATTACTGAAATGCTACTTAAACCAAATTAAGACAAATTAGATTAAGATTTTTCTTTTAATAATTATAACATTTTTCTTTCTGTGTGCCTTTTATAAATATGATTTAATAATTGGATTGCCATAAAAATGTCCTCTTAAAACTCTGTTATATTTTGGTGCTGTATTCAATGTACCAGATTCCTTTGCTAACATTTCCAAATAGTGAACATAAACTCAGAGTGACAT
This sequence comes from Chaetophractus vellerosus, assembly GCA_004027955.1. Lineage (NCBI taxonomy): Eukaryota > Metazoa > Chordata > Mammalia > Cingulata > Chlamyphoridae > Chaetophractus > Chaetophractus vellerosus. Next base: position 2,018 of record PVKH010019218.1, read on the forward strand.
TAAACATCTTGGGTATTTGTTGAACTGGGAAAATTGATTCTTGACTGCATTACTTAACTGATTGATATGAGATGGTAATACTTTACAGGAAAATATTATAAATCTGTACTAAAATGCTGGAGTTTGAGTACTCTTTAAATAAATATTAATATTACAGGTCAGGAGGGAATTGGCTGCTAGGGTATATGTGTCATTATATTGACATATGTAATATTTGGAAGACTGTATTAGTCATCCAAAGAGGTGCCTTTGCAAAATATACCAATAATTGGTTGGTCTTTATAAAGGGTATTTATTTGGGGTAGAAGCTTACACTTACCAGGCCACAAAGCATAAATTTCTTCCCTCACCAAAGTCCACATGTTGGAGCAAGACAGCTGCCAACATTTGCCAGGTTTCCTCTCTTCCCAGGGCTGCAGCTACAGACTATCAGGCAAACGGCTCACTTGTCTTCTCCTGGGGCATCCTCTCCAACATCAGAACTGCTTCTCAAAAATCTGCTTCTCAGATCTGCTTCTCAAAATCTGCTCCCTCTGTCTTTGGCCTTGACTTTTATACTTGAGACCACACCCACTGAGGGGTGGAGCTCAACGCCCTACTGACACTGCCCAGTCAATGCCCTAATCATAACCCAATCATGCCCAGAAGAACAGATCAGTTTACAAACATGATTCAATATGGATTTTTGGAATTCATAATTACATCAAACTGTAACAAAGACCTTTTTGTTTCAATGAGGTTTTTGTTGTTGTTGTTGTTGTTGTTGTTGTTATTGTTACCTATCCCTCCCCTTTTCTGCTTGCTCTTGCTGTGTGTTCTTCTATGTCTACTTTGTCTCCCCCCGCTACGGCGATGCGCCGAGTCAGCTCACGGCGCAGGCGGCTTGCCCCGCTTTTGGACAGGTCTGCTTTCGTTCCCAGACAGACGGCTTTTTTTGCTGTTCACGGGCAGCTTTTGCTCTGTTTGCAGGCGGCTTGCCCTGCCCATGGCAGCTTTTGCCCTGCCCGTGGCAGCTTTGCCCTGCCTGTGGTGGCTTTTTGCCCTGCCCACAGAGGCTCTGCCCCGCCCATGGCAGTTTTGCCTTCTCAGGCGGTCCCTGGGGAACTGAACCCGGGGCCTCCCATGTGGTGTACCAGCACCTTATCCACTGGGCTACAGCCAGCCCCTGTTTCAATAAGTTTTTATTATTTTATCTATTAAATTTATAATTTAAATTTGTAATTTAAATTATAAATTTATAATTTATAATTTTAAATTTATAATTTAAATTTTATAAAACTATAGGTATTAATCTACTTTCTTCTTACTTCCTGTTCCTGGTATTTTACACCATGGCCTGGTAGTATGTTAATAGGACACATGGAAAAGTAATTTAAATATGAAAGAACTCCATCTCCCTTTGGCAAATAATATCATATCAGCCAGTGAGCTTTTCTAATGGGTATCTACTATAGCTGAAACTCATTACACTAGTTACTGAGGGAGTATTAAAAAAAAGATAAATACTACTCCTGATTACAGCATTTTTTCACTTTATGCACATAATTTGAGGGCAGTCCTCTTAAATTTCATATAACAGCTTATTAAAAGAAGAATCACTTATTTTATTCTGCTTTAGTTCAATAATCATCGGTTCTTGTTCATTTCTCTCACTTTTTGCTTTGTGCTACCTTGATACATAATTTCAGGAGAAGTTTACTGTCATGCAGATCACTCAGTCAATTCCTCTGGCATGTTTGTCATTTAGTGACAAAGAATGCAACAGCATCTTCCCTAGAGATGTCTGCACTTCTAACTTAAAAATATAGATTAAACTTATTTCTAAATGTTCTCCTGAACAATATCTGGCCACTCTAAGTCAAGAATGTGCAGTACACTCCGGTTTCAATTTTCTTGTTCTTTTCCATGCTTTCTCTGGTTCCTTGTTCTTGTTTCACCATTTCCCTGAACCAGTCTACCTGCTAGAGCATGGGCTTCATTGATTAAAAGGGCTTGCATATTCAGGGGTTATTGCTCTAAGAGTGGATATAATATATATATATATATTTGTACAGAATATGGATAGAGGTATAGGTCTAAAGCCACTTGTGATATAAAGTTGTGACAGTATTTACAATGTGCTCAAAATATTCTCCAATGGTGTTTTGTCTGACTTCTTAAAATGTACATTAATTCTAAGGATACATCAATTCCAGTTTGGAGAAAACTGGTCATATAGCTTAATTTTTAAAATTTAGCCATGCTTTTTTTTCTTAAAAGTATATTTTGATAGTGTAACAGAACTAAACGAACCCCTATGCTTTCTAAACTCTAACATAAGGTTATTTCTTAGAAATCAAAGTAGAAGCCATTAATCCTGTAGCCCCAAAGCCACATATTTAACTGTCTAGTCAAATGGTTAATTAATATGGATATGTATAATTTCAATCATTTTTGGATATTTTTATGAACTTTAAGTCTTGCTCTAAAGTAGAAGTGAAATGGTGTTGTATGAAAGAATTGAACACAGTCAGCTAGCCCCAAACAGGTAGTACTTTAGTAGTTTCCTGTTTAATTGAAATTGTTTTGATTTAGAGAGGGTTATACCAGGAGGTTCAAGCTTCACTCCACTCCTACTGTTCAACCCAGCTCCATGTATATATCAGTGGTTTGGATGTAGGTTAATGTAATTCAATTAACTTTTAGATCTCTACTTTGTGCTCTTAGAAACTTATTTTATTAAAAAAGAATTATTGTTATTTCCAATTGTCTGAAAATATAGGATTCAATTTGTATTTTTATCTATTTCCATTTACTTTTTTCCAATGGGACATATCTAGTTGAAGATTATTAATACAAGTGAATACATTCATGTGGAAACTGCCAAGTAGAATAGGTAGAGAAGTAGACAAACCCACCTGAGTTCACTGTACAGGAACCAATGTCTTGGTGATGGTCAGTGATGGGAGGAAGAAAGCCATGAAAGAGACAGAACAGTTTGAGATGTGGGAGCATTCATTTAGTTAGCCAGCATTTAATTTTTTTACCCCTGAATGTCTCAGTATCTTTTTAACATAGCAATTTGTAATCTTACTTTAAACACTTTCAATTTTGAAGCTCTAATTATAGTTTATATAATTCGTGTTTTCTAAAGAACACTGTTTCTTTTTACATAGAAACAGTTGCATATTTCATTCAGATGTTAAAACTTCTCAGCATTGGTAGCAGAAAAAAATATCCTTATAAAAACTTTATAATAGCAGTGTTGAAGAAAATGGAACCCAGATTTTAGAAGTGAAAAAAAAAAACCTAATTTTGAAATTTGACTGCATCATTCTTAGTGAGTTTCATAAATTTAAAATGTGTGTTAAAACATAACTATATGATGTTTGAACTAGAAATGCAAAAATAACCATAAATATACTGTAATAATTCAAAAATCATAATGATTATGGATATTTGACAACTTGAAAATTGCCTATTGCTTATAATTTCATTTTACAATTTTCATGAAGAAAATCTTCTAATCTATTCTTTGGCACTTTGCTAAAAGAGATTTTTATCCCTCACTGTCAAGTTATTTTACATTTTTGCCCTTTTTGCTATTTGCTTTAGAGTTGCCATTCTATCAAAAGGTTGAAGAGCTTCTGGAAGCCACAATAATGGCCAGTGACAGTGGAGGTATATTATAATCCCATAATTCATGGGGTGACCAATGCTAGGCCTTTTGTCCCTCAGAAGGAATTATGGTTTATTTTTTAAGTTTGTTATCTGTCAAGTGGGAAAGATTGAATCTCATTCTCTATAGCCTTTTTTTCGTGGATAAGTCAACCCAAAATGTTAGTAAATTGATTTATAAGAATCCTGTCCAAATAGAAGGTAACTTGTGCAAATCATTTGGATATGTCAAGGAAAAGTAAATAGGTTAGCTGAATTCTTCAAGTATATCCTACTCTTGATTGTATACAGTGATAAGAACTAATTAATCAATTGATGATACCTGCACTATACAGTATTTTCAATACCACCATAACTAATAAACTTTTATTGATCTCTTACGTGTATAAAGCATGCATAACTGTGTATAAAGTCCATGTATATGTGGAGTTAGGTATATGTATAAATGTGTATATATAAATGTGTATTATTTATATATATAAAATATAAATCCCTGCGACTGAAAAGCTAAATACATAGTCCCTGTTTTCAAGAAGCCACAGATCTAATTGTTAGCATTTTGTGTGTTTTTATGTAGTATAGTCTACAAAGCAGGTTGAACATAGTCTGTGAAGCAACCTAGAATGGTAGGTAGGTCAGGGCACGAAGGCTGGAGCAAGATCGCCTCAGTTGAAATCTCAACTCAGGGAGAGCAATTAGGCAAGACTCTATTTCTTTATCTGCAAAATGTGAATTGTAATAATGCTTTCCTTGTAGGGCTATCAGAAAGATTAAATGAGTTAAAAATTTTAACACACTTAGTGTATGGCAATATTAGTTTTATATAAGAGTTAGCAAAGTAAAACATTCCATGAATATTTAAAAATAAGATGATAGTTTTGTCTATATGGTGAGATCCCCTGCAGGTGGTTCCAATGACCTATGAATCATGGAGGACACAAAATGTGAGCTGAATCTTGAAGGCAGAAGAGAAGCAGAAAGATAGAGGAGGACTTTTCCGTTGCATGGGGTGGGACATGCTGTCCTAGTAATGCAGGCTTGACTCAGTCACCCACAGGATTCTCATGAAACAAACATGTAAGGAAGGGAACGATGTTGGAATTGAGGCTGCTCAAACTGTCCCTACAACAAGATTAGCCTCTGAATGGAATAACCAACGATCAAACTCAAAATGACTAAGGGTGTGACATGATGAATGTGGATATAGTTGGAGTTGAGTTTTGATATCCAAGAGGAAAGGTAACTAGTTTGCTGAGCAGTTGGGGAGGTTCTCTCATCACTGATATCAGCTTTTTGTTTCCAGCTAATCAGTCCACTTTGGAATAAGACCTCTGGAAGCTATTCATCTTATACTCTCTGCTGAATTATCTATGAACCATGAAGCAGGCACCCACCACAAGACAAACTGAGCATGCCAGTCCCTCGTATGGCAAGGGTCTTGTACTCTCTCACTGTTTCCCCACATGATTTTACCTCCCGGCTCATTTCCTGGAACCTAATTAGCTCCCATATGCCTGAATTTTATTTGCAGTTTCTGTCCCCATTGATCATCCCTTTCTTCTTTATACTTAGCATTCTCTTTGACATAGCTCATATTTACCTATTCCAGGTATTAACCTGGTTGAGATCTAGCTTTTAGGTCCCCACTATATAGGCTTGTCTCAGGTCCCCATAGTGATAAGTCCAAACTAGTATCTGTGTGAAAGGGAAGCCCAACATGCTTGGAATGGAAGCTGCCAAAAACTAGGCAGGGGATCAGAGCCCCATCCAAGAAAGCCAGAGCTCAGAGTAAAACTTCTTTTTTAACAAGGAATTTGAATTCAAATAAAAAATTGAGATGGGAGCATTGCCACTGGGTCATCATGGCAAAGGGCAAAGGAAGGTTGCAGTTTAGGGTGTTACAATATATGGCCATTTTTCACAAGCAAGAATTTCATTTCCAATGAAAGGTTGGAATGGAACATCTTATCTTCCAACATCTTCATCATCAGGTGAATGTCCATTTTTGCTCAGGCACAAGGAAGGACTGAGTTTCTAGACTGAAGTTTCTCTCTGTACAACTGAAAGGACATGGGGGAAGCAGAAGATAAGGAGGGGTTATAAACAAAAGTGTGGAGGTATATTCCTTCTAATGTGTTTCTGAGAAATAAACGGAGAATTAGAGAGTACAGAAAAATAGACTAGTATTGGGAGATAAGTTTAGGACCAGGAATAGAGGCCTTTAATGCCAGGTAAAGAATTTGGGTTGTTTTTTGGACAGGGTAATTGCTGAATGTTTTGAGCAGTGATGTGTGTTAAGATTAGCTAGCAGTTGATATATGTGACTAAAATATAACAAGAGATGAGTCCAATTAGGATACTCTGAGTTTTAGCTTTTCAGTCCTTGGCATTTAGTAGGGACTTAATAAATACTTATGTAATAAAAGAATACATAAATTAATTGCAGCCTTCTTGAGTTAGTAGGTAAATTTAAGTTTAATTAATCTAACCCTTTATTTGTTGTATTAACTGACCTGACAACCTTGTTTGAATATTTCTTGTCATATGGAAAATTCAGTATATACTAAGCAGCCCATTTCATTTGGTGTGGTGGCATTTTGTAATACTAAGAAAGTTTCTGCTTGTAATGATATTGAAAGAGAAATTAAATGCCACATTTTCTTTCTCTTGCATGTAATTGGTGATAGGCCTCTGGGGTCACATCAAATAAACATCACTGCCTCAAAAGGTCTTCCTATCCCCAGAGACCATGTCAATGCTCTTGCTATGTACTCTTTCATCACCTGCAACTCTGTTTTTAAAATATTCATTGCACTGTCAATTGTCTATTAACAACTATATTTCTTAGAGTCTAGAATTCATGATGAGTTAGGTGTCTTATTTATCCCTAGTGCTTAGCACAGTTCCAGCACACAGTAGGAGGGTGGTCTGCAAATATTTAATTACTACACAATTTCCTGTTGGTTGTCTATAGTTCAAAAAGCACTATTCTAGACATTGATGTTGCAGTATGAAATTTCCTTTTGAAGGGAGAATGGAAAACAGAAAATATACGGAAAAACAAATAATATAGAATATGTCATGGCTATAAATGCTGTGATTGTTAAGTTCATGTATCAACTTGGATAAGTTATGGTTTCTAGTTGTTTGGTCAATCAAGCATTGGCCTGATTTTTGCTGTGAGTGTATTTTGTGGATTTAAATCAGTGGTCAATTGATTGCATCTATGTGTGATACATCTACAATCAACAAAGAGATTGCCTTCAGCAATGAGATAAGTATCATCCAATCAGTTAAAGGCTTTAAGGGAAGCATTGAGAATTTCAACATTCAGAAAGAAATTAGATGGAACTCAAAATGATACAATACAAAAATCGAACGAATATGAATATAAGCATTAAAAGAACTGAGGCACACACACAAAAAAAGGTATGAGGTTTACAAAGACCATATAGCAAAATGCCAGAAGAAAGTCCTGCATTATCAGTAGTCCCTTTAAATATAAATGGAATAAACTCTCCAGGCAAAATGCAGAAATTGGTATGATAGGTAAAAAGGGAGGACCCGACTATGTGCTGCTACTTGTGTCTTTAACTTTAAAGACACAAGTAGGCTGAAAGTGAAAGGATGGAATATATACCATACAAATAGCAACCAAAAGAGAGCTAGAGGTAGCTATCATAATATCAAATAAAATAGATTTTAGGTCAAAAATTGTTAGGAGGGACAAAGAAGGTCACTATATACTGATAAAATGGTCAATTCAACAAGAAGACAAACAATTATAAACATATATGCATCTAATGGCAGAACCCCAAAATATAAGAAGCAAACACTGACAAGTTTGAAGGGAGAAATAGACAGTGTTACATGAATAGTAGGAGACTTCAACTCACAACTTTCAATAATGAATAACATTTAGACAGAAGATCAATAAAGAAGTAGAAGACTTGAACAATACCCTAAATAAACTAGATCTAACAGATGAATATAGAACAGTTCATTGAACAGCAGCAGAATGCACATACTTTATTAGTACACATGGATCATCTTTCAGGATAGACCATATATAATGTCACAAAAAGTCTCAATAAATTAAAAAGTATTGAAAATATGCAAAGTGCGCTTTCTCTGACCACAGTGGAATGAAACTAGAAATCAATAAGAGGTAGAGAATGAGAAAATACAAAAATATGTGGAACTTTATATACTCTTAAATAGCCAATAGGTCAAAGAAGAAATCACAGGGGAATTTAGGAAATATCTTGAGGAAAATGAAAATGAAAATATAACATACGAGGGCCGGCTGTATAGCCCAGCTGGTAGGATGCCGGTTTACCACATGGGAGGCCCTGGGTTTGGTCCCTGGGCCTCTTCTAACAGGCAGACTGCCTCGAGAAAGCAAGCCAATGTGGGCAGGGCACGCTGCCACAGGCAAAGGCAAGCCCAGTGGGTGGGCAAAAAAACAAGCCCCTGTGGGCAAAGGCAAGCCCCCATGAGCAAGGGTGAGCCCCCACAAGTAGGCGGGGCCACCATGCAGGTTAGCTGACTCGGCAGGTCGCCCCATCATGGGAAGACAAGCAGACACAGAAGAACACAAGAAAGAAAAAATGAACACAGCAAGAACAAGCAGAAAGAGGGGGATGTATAATAAATAAAAAATAAATCTTTAAAAAAAAAAACCAAAAAAACACAACATACCAAAACTTATGGGTTGCAACAAAGGGAGTGCTGAGAGGTAAATTTATAGCTCTAAATGCTTACATTAAAAAAAGAGCAATCTCAAATCAGACACTTAACCTCACAACTGGAGAATCTAGAAAAAGAAGAGCAAAATAAACCCAAAGAAAGCAGAAGAATGAGATTAACAAAGATTAGAGCAGTGATAAATGAAATAGAGAATAAAATAAAACAATAAAGAGAATCAAAGAAGGCAAAAGTTGGTACTTTAAAGACACCAATAAAATTGACAAACCTTTAGCTAGACTGACAAAGCAAAAAAGAGAGAAGACACAGATAAATAAGTCAGAAATGCAAAAGGTGACATTACTACTGACCCCACAGAAATAAAAGGATTATAAGAATGCACTATGAACAACTGTATGGTAACAAATTAAATAACCTAGATGAAATGGACAAATTCCTTGAAACACACAAACTACCCACAATGACTCTAGAGGAAATAGAAGACCTCAAAAAACCAATAACTAGTAAAGAGATGGAGTGAGTAATCAAAAGCCTCCCAAGAAAGTTCTAGGACCAGATGACTTCGCAGGTGAACTTTCCCAAATATTCCAACAAGAATTAATGCTCAAACTCTTCCAAAAACTTGAAGAGAAGGGAATACTCTATAACTAATTCTTTCAGGCCAACATCATGCTCATTCTGAAGCCAGATAAAGATACCAGAAGAAAAACAATTATAGACCACTACCCTTGTGAATACCAATGCAAAAGTCCGCAAAAAAAAAAAAAATGAATCCAATGCCGTACTAAAAGTATTATTGACTTTGACCAAGTGGGATTTATCCTAGTTATGCCAGAGTGGTTCTACACAAGAAAATCAAATAATGTAATATACTACATTAATAGATCAAAGAAAAAAAACCACACATGACCATCTCAATTGACACAGAAAAGGCATTGGACAAAACCAAGCACCCTTTCTTGATAAAAACACTTAGAAAAATAGGAATAGTAGGCAACTTCCTTAACATGATAAAAAGCATATATGAGAAACTTGCCATTAACATCATAGTCAATGGTGAAAGACTGAAAGATTTTCCTCTAAGATCAAGAGCAAGACAAGGATGCCCACTGTCATGACTGTTATTTAACATTGTCCTGAAAGTTCTAGCCAGAGCAATTAGGAAAGAAAAACAAATATAATTCATCCAAATTAGAAGGGAAACAGGAAGACTTTCTCTATTTGCAGATGATATGATCCTATATATAGAAAATCCTGAAAAATCTACAACAAATTTACTAGAGCTAATAAATGAATTTAGCCAGGTGATAAGAAACAAGATCAACACCCCCAAATCAGAAGTGTTTCTATACACTAGTAATGAACAATCTGAAGTGGATATTTAAAAAATATTCCATATACAAAAACAACTAAAAGAATCAAATACCTAGGAATAAATTTAAACAAGGATAGAAAGGACTTATATGTGGAAACTACAGAAGATTGCTAAAAGAAATCAAAGAAGACTTATAAAAATAGAAGGACACCACATGCTTATGGATTGGAGACTAAATATTGCCAAGATGTTAATTTTAGTCAAAACTATTTATAGAATCAATATAGTCTCATCAATATTCCAACAGCCTTCTTTGCAGAAATGGAAAGACAATTATCAAATTTATGTACAAGATTAAGGGGTCCTGGATAGACCAAATAATTTTTAAAATGAAGAATAAATTTGAAATATTTGTACTTCCTAATTTTAAAATTTATTGCAATCCTATACTGGTCAAAAACAGCCTAGTACTTGCACAAGGACAGACTTATAGCCAGAGGAATCAAATTAAGTGTTCAGAAGTCGACTTCCAGCCTGCCCTACAGAATTTGGACCTGCCCTACAGAATATAGTAAGAAACCTCTTCATATATATTTTTATATCCTGTTGTTCTGTTTCTCTGGAGAGCCCTAATAACATATCAATGGAAAAAAATTATATAGGGTAAGGGGAAAGAGTAAGGGTTGTAGGATGTAGATAGAGCATTTATGGAGGTCTTTTCCATGTACTGACATTTGAGCAGTGACCACCATGAAGTGAGGGAGTAAGACAGGTAGAAACCTGGATATATGGGAGATTAAATTCTGGGCCGTCCTAATTTGCCAGGCTTTTATGTCAACTATCACACAATGGATTGGCTTAAACAACTAGCATTTTTTGGCTCATAGATTTGGAGGCTAGAAGTCCAAAATCAAGGCATTGGCAAGAGCATTCCCGCCCCGCCCCCCACCAAAGTCTGTAACTTCTGGTACTGGCTTGCTCCAATAACTGGGTTCCTTGGCTTACATCTTTGCCCCCCATCACATGGTGATCTCTCTTTCCTTTCTGCTCTTCTAGTTTCTTTGTCTTCTGATTTCTGGCTCCTCCCTGTGGCTTTTTCTGATTTACTGAGTCAACATTTTTTCTGCTTATAAACTCCACTAAAAGAGTAATTAATTAAGGCCCACCCTGATTCAGTTGCACAAAACCTTAGCTAAAAATAATATCGTCAAAATGTCCTTTTTACACATGAGTTCACAGCCGCTGAACATGGATTAAGATTTAGAATGTCTTCTAAAGGGATACATAACTCAATCTATTGCAGGGCAAAAATGAATAAGTGATTAATTGAGTTGAAGTCTTTGTTCTTAAGGAAATCATGGTATCTATTCGAAATTACAACTTTTTAACACTTTCCAAAACAATTTCTAAAGAAACATTGAGTAGTGAATTTGCTATTTGGCTGATAAGATAATGTTTTCTTTGTCATTGGAAAGAAATTATCACAGGAATGGACACACATAAGGGAAGACCTGGGTTTTGTAGAGCTTGAAGTTTTACAATGTTGGAGGCCTTATATAAGAAAAAAGATATGCAAATATTTTATTTTTATAAATTTTATAATTTTATTTTCATAAATTTTTGTCAATTTAATATGATCCAGTGAACATATTTCAGGGCCTTGGAAAGTGATACATTCTAAAACTTCAGCTTTATTAGCTTCATGGTATGTCTACTTCTGGACAATCTGCAACTGAGAGAAAAAGAAATCATTATTCTTTCTATTGTCTGTTCTGTTCATGACCTAATAATGAAATGGCAGTTTGAGATTAACATAATGGCAAGGCAAGCACCTAATTAATAATTGTACTATTCCGGGGCCGGCTCGATAGCCCAGTGGATAGGGCGCCGGCATACCACATGGGAGGCCCCGGGTTCGCTGCCCGGGGACCTCTCCTAGCGGGCAGACCGCCTTGAGAATGGCAAGCCGCCATGGGTGGGCCGGAGCCGCCGTGGGCAGGGCAAAAAGCTGCCACGGACAGGGCAAGAGCCGCCACGGGCAGGGCAGGTCGCCCGCGGATGGAGCGCAGCCAGCCACCTGCGAACTGAAAGCCGGCCCGTGAACGGACGCAGAGACCGCCCACAAGCGGGGAAAGCCGCGCCTGCGCAGTGACCACTCTCGGCGCGTCGCCACAGTGGGGGAAAGGGGAGATATGTAATAAAATAAATAAATCTTTAAAAAAAAAAAAAAAATAATTGTACTATTCCATTCCAGAATGAGGCAACCAGGCCATTTTCCTGATGTGGATAAAGCACTTGGGTGAGATTTGGAAATTTTAACTTTTGTTCTGTCATTTGCAAGCTGTGGGAACAAAGGACAAGCCAGTCAACCAATTGGCTTTCCACCCTTTTCATATGAAAGGGTTGCATCAGAGCTGTACTGTGCTATCTTTAAGATATTTTTTTACCATATTTGAACACCACCTATATTGTTTTACTTCATAATTTTTGAAAAATCACATTTTTCACTTAAATATATTTAAAGTGGATCCATCATTTCACCGTTGATATTGTAAATAAGTATTGATATGAGAAAACAGGAAATAAATTTAATAAAAACCTGCCAGTATTATTAGACTGTGGGTATATTTACTGGCTTGAAGAAATCTTTGTATCCAAAGAGTTTACAATGTTTATTATAAGGTTCAGTACTCAGGTAACAAGCTGTTGATGAAACAGCCTTTTTCATGTTGTAAAGCAATGAATTGAAAGAGAATTACAAAGTAAATAAATACATCATGTCTGTCTACCATTTAAGCTAATTTGGAGTACATACAACTCAACTAGGAGTATACATCCATAGTCTAGAAAAAAAGGAATTATATAATACATATTAGGACTCAAAATTTAAATCAGGGGTCAGCAAACTACAGCCCAAAATCAAATCCAGCTTGCTTCCTGTTTTTGTAAATAAAGTTTTATTGGAGTACAGTCACATTCATTTGTTTATATATTGCCCACAGCAGCTTCCTTACTACAACCAAAGATTAGTTGCCAAGGTAACCTTAATCTCAGCTAAAATATTTACTATCTAGCCCTTTACAGAAGAGATTTGATGACGTCTGTATTAAAGAAATGTGTAATTTCCTGAAGGTTTGTGGCATTATGGTCCTGTAAACTTCAGTGCCTAGTACTAGCAGGGGTTCAATCAAGGTTTGTTGTTGTTTTTTTAAATAAAATA
>PVKH010019219.1:0-14912 GCA_004027955.1 Chaetophractus vellerosus
CATCTGCATCAATCAGCAAGATTGGATGAAGAATGGATGACGCTGTTATCCATTCAGTTGACTGCTTATAAAAGGGAACTGATTTCAACATTCAGAGAGAATTTCCCAGCTCGTCGTTTGACAGCGAACTTCTCCCAGGAACTCATCGACGACCCTTCATCAGTCTTTCATCGGAGCCCCTGGCTTGCAGCCTGCCAGCAGAACCTGGACTTGTGTATCCCCACAGTCACGTGAGAGACTCTTATAAAATCTTATATTTTTAACAGAGATCTCATGTTGATTCTGTTTCCCGAGAGAACCCTGACTAGAACAACATCTAAGGGTGTGGTTGGGCAGTGGATGGGCATGACAGTGGTACAATGACAGTATTGGGTTTATCAGTGCTGGTATGTGAGGGGGAATAAAGTAGGGGCCATTGGGTTGGACAATCTATGGGACTGGAAGGAAGGTCAGAGGAAGGAGCAGATGAACTCTAGGGATTTGCAGATTTGTGGTTAAACCTATAATGTTGGAAAATATCTTGTGGCAAATATGGCATGGGAAGATTACTGGTGCAAGGTGTAAGATGTGGGGGTATTCGGGACAGGATACACCTGGGGCAGAGTTCTATGGTATATGTAAGTGTTCATCTTGTCAGAGTGTGTTATCTCAGTGGGTGGGGACCCACACAATAAACAAGAATATATTAAACTGCCGTCCTGGGAAGTCTGGCTATATTCTCAATTAGAAGGACAAGAATCCCTTGAGAACATAGGCAGTGACTAATAAAATAAAACAGACCAATATGTCAAGCCCTCAATATTATTTCAAGTAACTATGAATCTAATTCTTCAAAAATTGAAACTTAATGATTACCATAGGTTCTGAGGGAAAGATAGGGGAGAATAGAATAAAAGGAATTTAGGACATTTTTAGGGCCTTAGAATTGTTCAACATGATCTTGCAATAATGGATAAAGGCCACTTCAAATGTTGTCAAAATCTATAAAAGTGTACGATCCAAAATGTAAATCATTGACCATGGTTAGTGGCAATGCTTCAGTATTTGTACATCAAATCTAACAAATGTACCATCTGCATTTAAAATGTTATTAATAAGGGAGAAATGGCAAGGGAGAGGGCTTTGGGTATATGGGAAACATCTGTATTCTCTATGTGACTTTTCTGTATCCTAAAGTGTCTTTGAAGAAAAAATGAAAATAATAAGACACTGGGGAAATATTTGGAAGAAAATGTCACTGTACATACAAGACAACAGATAAACAGTGATAAAAGACACAATGTCGGGAACCCACTGTAGCTCAATTGGTAGGGCTCTGGTTTACCACATGGGAGGCCCTGGGTTCAGTTCCTGGGGCCTCCTGGGGAAGGCAAGCCTCCTGGTGAAGGCAAGCCTCCTAGTCAAGGCAAGCCGCCATGCAGTGAGCTGCCTCAGCGGGATGACGCAGTAGGGCAAGACAAGCAGACACAGAAAAATGCAAAAAGGCAAGTGAACACAGAGAGTGCAAGCAGCAAGGTGGGTATATATAAATAAATAAAAATAAATCTTTAAAAAATAAAGACACCATGTCTAAATTTTTTATTATTTCAAATTGTTTTAATTTTTTTTATTTTATTCATTATTTTTAAATTATTGTTTCATTTTCTTCTTAATTTCATTTGGTTATTTTGCTGGCTTCATTTTTGGAGACATTTTGGATCACAGAAGTGTCACAACAGTGGTGGGAGAAAATCACTGGCGTGGGGTGTCATGAGGTGGGGAGGCATGGGAAGGGGTTCACCTGAGGCATGACTCTAAGACATATGAATATATTCAAGTGTTCATGGGATACTGTCTTGGTGGGTGGAGATCCACACAATAACCAATGGAATATTGAATTCCCATCCTGGGGAATTCTGCTACATTCTCTAATAGAACAGCAAGAATCCCCCAAGTGCAAGTGCAATGTCTAGTGAAGGAATGCAGGCCATTATGCCAGGCCCTTGCTATTGATGATACTTATGAACCTTTTCTTGTGAAATTGAAGCTTGACCTAGTATTATATATTGCCTAAGAGTTACATCCTGAAAGCCTACCTTTTTGTTCAAATGTGGCCTCTCTCTAAGCCAAACTCAGCATATAAACACACTACCTTCCCCCCAATGTGAGACATGACTCCGGGGATGAGTCTCCCTGGCAGTGAAGGGTTATTACCAAGCACCAACTAGCAATGCATTATCAAAAAGACCTGGACCAAAAGGGGGAAATTGTAAATACAAATGAGTTTTTATGACTAAGAAATTTCAAAGTGAGTTAGGAGTTCATTCCAGAGGTTATGGTTATGCAAGTCTCAGCAGAATCTCATTGACTGAAGGAGAAAACATGTAGCACAGCTCCTGAGGGCCCTAGAGATATCCAGACACTATAAGCAAAGCAGACAGCTCAGGAATTTGGTGACCTATCGTTTGGCCTTACTTTGCAATTTATGATCCCCAGTGTAACAGAGTTAGATTCATTAATAGGTTCTCTACACATGGCTCTTCTGCCCCTTCTATTTGAACCCATCATTAGCACTGTACTTGATAAATATATGTCCCAGAGACTTAAAACTTTGGTCCATCTATGTGCCAGTTGAGCTCTGAATTTCAGCAGACTTAAAACACCTACTCTCCAGTTCATTGTATTCAACCAGGACAACTAACAAGGATATGAAGATGGACAACACCTCTTCCAAGGAACAGAGAGCATCTGCAACTGCAAGCAAGATACCTCCATCTATCTGCTCCATGGAATCTAAGACCCTTATCAGTTAGAAGCAGAGTGGGCATCACCATCCCAAAATCCTCAAGATTGGGGAATGAACAATGAATTAAAGTAGGATTATTATTATTCTACTATAGACTTATTATTCTAGCAATGGAATAACTCTTATCATTGATGTAAAGGCAGTGACCAACAGAAGTTCTAAGGGATGGGAGAGGGAACAATAGGTGTAACATGGGGGCATTTTTGGGACATTGGATTTGTCCTGCATGACAACACAGTGATGGATAGAGACCATTGTATATTTTGTCATAACTTACAAAATTGTGCAGAACAAAGTGTAAACCATAATTTAAACTGTATTTCATGTTTAGTAGCAATGCTTCAATATGGGTTCATCAATTTTAACAAATGTACTACACTAATGAAGGATGTTGTTAATGTGGGAAAGTGTGGGAGGGTGAGGAAGTGGGGCATATGGGAATCCCTTATATTTTTTATGTAACATTTATGTAATCTAAAGATTCTTTAAAAATAAAAAAATAATTAATTATAAAAAATAAGTACTTGATCAAGCACTTAGGCAAGAAAAGGGTATAAAATGCATCCAAATTGGAAAGGAAGAAGTAAAAACTTCACTATTTGCAGATGACATGATCCTATAAATAAAAAGCCCTGAGTAATCTACAAGAAAGCTTCTAGAGCTGATAAACAAGTTCAGTTAAGTGGCAGGACATAAGACCAACATGCAAAAATCAGTAGCATTTCTGTATACCAATAATGAGCAATCTGAGGAGGAAATCAAGAAAAAAAAAATTCCCTTTAAAATAGCAGCTAAATGTATCAAATACTTAGGTATAAACTTAACTAAAGATGTAAAGAGCTTCTATGGAGAAAACTACACTACATTGCTAAAGGAAATCAAAGAAGACCTAAATAAAAGGAAGACTATTCCCTGTTCATGAATTGGAAGACTAAACATCATTAAGATGCCCATCCTACCCGAATTGATTTACAGATTTAATTCAATCCCATTAAAAATTACAATAGCATTTTTTACTGAATTGGAATATCTAATTATGAAAGTTATTTGGAAGGGCAAGGGCCCTGAATAGCCAAAGACATATTGAAAAAGAAAATCAAAATTGGCAGAATCACACTACCAGACTTTAAAACATACTACAAAGCTACAGTGGTCAATACTGCATGTTATTGGCACAAGTATAGACATACTGACAAATGGAACAGAATTGAGAGTTCTGATATAGATCATCACATATATGGACAATTGATATTCGACAAGGCCACCAAGCCTACTCAACTGGGAGAGGATGGCCTCTTCAACAAATGGTGCTTGGAGAACTGGATATCGATATCCAAAAGAATGTCAAAGGATCACCAACTCATGCCCTTTACAAAAATTAACTCAAGATGGATCAAAGATCTAAATATAAGAGCCATGACCATAAAGTTCTTAGAAGATAATGTAGGGAGGCATATATGATATCTTGTAGTAGTAAATGGTTTCATAAACTTCACACCCAATGCATGAGCAACAAAAGAAAAAATAGATAAATTGCTATTCTTGTACAATTCTTTGTTTATTAAGCAGTTTTATTGAGATATACTCACATAACATATAGCCAGAAATAACAGCTATGTACAGCAGGGGGAAAAGTGAGATTGAGAGGTGAGGAATTTTCCTGTTTGTCTGTTTATTGCATATTATTATTATTGAAATAATGAAAATGCTTTAATAATGATTGAAGTGATGAACACACAATTATGGGATTATACCAAATATCATTGACTGTACACTTTTGATAAATTGTATGCTTTATTAATATGTATCAATTAAATTGACATATTTTAAAAAATAAAAAGGCAGAAAAAATAGATAAATGGGTCCTCCTCAAAATTAAAAACTTTTGCTCTTCAAAGGAGTTTACCAAGAAAGTGAAAAGGCAGCCGACGCAATGGGAGAAAATATTTTGTAACCATATACCCGATAAGGGCCTAATATCAAGCATATATAAAGAAATCCTATATCTTGAAAATAAAAAGGCAATCAACCAATTTTAAAAATGGGCAAGATATCTGAATAGACACTTCTCCAAAGAAAAAAATACAAATGGCTAAAAAGCACATAAAAAGATGCTCAACATCACTAGCTATTAAAGAAATGCAAATCAAAACTACAATGAGATATAATCTTATACTTTTAAGACTGGTGGGTATTGAAAAAAAGAGTATTGGAGAGGATGTGGAGAAAAGGGAGCACTTATCCACTGCTGGTGGGAAATTAGAATGTTGCAGCCATTGTGGAGGACAGTTTTGGTGTTTCTTCAGGAGGCTACCTATAGAACTGCCATATTATCCAGTGATTTCACTGCTGGGTATATACACAGAAGAATTGAAAGCAGGGACATGAACAGATATATGCACACCAATGTTCATAGTGACATTATTCATTATTGCCAAAAACTGGAAGCAACCCAAATGTCCAACAACAAATGAATGGGGGGACCGGCTCGATAGCCCAGTGGATAGGGCGCCGGCATACCACATGGGAGGCCCCGGGTTCGATTCCCAGGGACCTCTCCTAGCGGGCAGACCGCCTTGAGAATGGCAAGCCACCATGGGCGGGCCAGAGCCGCTGTGGGCAGGGCAAGAAGCTGCCACGGACATGGCAAGAGCCGCCACGGGCAGGGCAGGTTGCCCACGGATGGAGCGCAGCCAGCCACCCGCGAACTGAAAGCCAGCCGTGAACGGACTCAGGGACCGCCCACAAGCGGGGAAAGCCGCGCCTGCACAGTGACCACTCTCGGCATGTCGCCGCAGCAGGGGGAAGGGGAGATATGTAATAAAATAAATAAATCTTTAAAAAAAAAAAAAACGAATGGGTAAAAAAACTGTGGTATATACATACAATGGAATATTACTCAGTACTCAGCTGTAAGAAGAAATGCAATATTAACACATAGGATAATATGGATGGATCTTGAAGACCACATGTTGAGTAAATCAAGCCAGGCACTGAAGGACAAATATTATATGACCTCACTGATATGACTTAAGCAAATTGAACAGACATACAGAATTAAAGTCTGGAAGACAGGTTAACAGGAGACAGAAAGGGAGTAGAGGGTGCTGTGCCGATGCCCATTTGGGCAAAATCTTTGATAAGATGGAAGGGTGAAGGTCAGCAGGGGTGACTCTACTTTAGGCTGTGAATCTGCAAGGCAACTGGGGTATCTCTGATCCATGTGCCTCATTTTGGCATCCAGGTTGGAGGACAGGGATATCAGAAGCATGCTCTTCCTCATGGCAGAGGCAGATCCTAGAGGGGTTCATAGAAGCATGCAAAACTTCTTAAAGGATATGCTTACAACACACACAAACACATTATTACATGTATCAGGACTCCATTCTTTTTAATGGCTGAATAGTATTCTATTGTATGTATATACCACATTTTATTTATCCATTCATCAGTTGATGGACACTTGGGTTTTTTCCATCTTTTGGCAATTGTGAATAATGCTTCTTCTTCAATAATTTGGGATTTTGAGCAGAACTGGAGTTAAGCCTTCTTGGAATGATTGGTAGAATTTCCCTGTGAAGACATCTCACAATTCCTTCAAAAATATCCCTTACCCATTTATAAAGCCATTCCAACATTTTTGGTAGTACAAGCAACATGAACCCCTCTCCTGGTACCAATTTCTGTCTTAGTTTGCCATAGAGCTACCAATGTAAAGTACTAGAAATGTCTTGGCTTTTATAAATGGATTTATTTGGAGTAAAAGCTTACAGTTCTGAGGTCATGAAATGTCCAAATTAAGGCATGGTGTCCTGCCATGTGGTGATCAGGCATATGGAAGGGCTTATCTCCTCAGACACGTGCTGCTCCATAACCCAGCCCCTCAGAGGCCTCTTTCCATGCCTCTATGATCTGCTGGTTCTGGGTTCTGGGACCTCTCTCAGCCTCTCAGTGCTTCTCTGTTTCCCTGCAGTCTTCTCTATCACATGGCAGGATCAATATAATATGACAGCTTAATTTCTCTCTCTGTCTCCATTTATTTAAGATGCAGGAGAAGGCAGAGACTCAATCTGAGTCACACCTCACTGATGTACTCTAATCAAAAGGATCTCATACCCACAGGAATAGATTTGTTCAAAAACATAATCTCTCTCTTTGGGGGATTCATAAAATAACTTCAAGCAGTCATAGTATAGCTAACCCTATTCTCTTTTGTTTACTATTTGCATGGTATATTTTCCCCATCCTTTCACTTTCAACCTACTTGTATCTTTGAATTTAAGGTGAGTCTCTTCCAGACAGCATATAGTGGGGTCATGGTTTTTTATCCATCCTCTGTCTTTTGACTGGAGAGTTTAATTCATTTACATTTAAATTCACTACTGATAATGGACTATTTTCTGTCTTTTTAGTACTTAGCCTTTGTATGCCTAATATCTTTTTTGTCCCTCAATTCTTCCATTAATACCTACTGTTATATTTATTATATTTTTTATTGTACCATATTGAGTGCCTTCTCTTTTCCACTGGGATACTTTTTTTTCTATTTTCCTTGTGGTTACCATTGCAGTTTAACATCTTAAATATATAATAATGATATTTGGTTTGATAGCAACTTAAATTCAATAACATACACATATACTTTTCCTATACTCCTCCATCTCCCCAAATATTTTTGTACTTGTTCCCACTTATATCCTTGTACATTATATATCCAAAACCATAGATTTATCATTACCTTTTATGCATTTGAAGTTTAGCACCTGTAGGAAGTAAGAAGTGGAGTTACATACCAAACTACTATATGCCACAATAATACTGGCATTTATAATTACCCAAATGGTTACTTTTACCACAAGTCTTTATTTCTTTATGCCACTTTGAACCACTGTCTAGTGTCCTTTCTTTTCAGACTGAAGAAATCTATTTAGTAGTGCTTATGGGGCAGGTAGTAGTGACGAACTTCCTCAGCTTTCATATATCTGGCAATGGCTTAATCTCCCTCTCATATTTGAAAGAAAGTCTTGACAGACATAAAATTCTTGGCTGGCAGGTTTTTTCTTTCAGCACTTTTAAGTATTTCATCCCACTGCCTTCTTGTCTCCATGGTTTCTGGTGAGAAATTGGCACTCAATCTAATTGGGACTCCCTTGTACATAACACATTGCTTTTCTCTTGCAGCTTTCAGAACTCTCTCCTTGTCCTTTGCATTCAACAGTGTGATCAGTATATGATAAAGTATGCTTTTCTTCATGTAGATCCTGTTTGGTCTTCTCTGGGATGCTTTGATGTGCATAGACTTGTCTTTTGCTTCATTTGGGAAGTTTATGTTATAATTTCTTTGGATATTCTTTATAATCTTTTATCTTTTTCTTCTCCTGGTACTTCCATAATGCAAATATTGGTATGCTTTGAATAATTCTTTTTCCTTTCTGTTTCTCAGACTGACTCATTTCAAGGGTCTTGTCTTCAAGTTTTCTGATTCTTTCTTCTATCAGCTCTATTCTGCTCTTGAAACCCTTTTGGGCATTTTCCATTTGTCTTATTCAACTCCAGTAGTTGTAATCGGTTCCCTTTTAAACTTTCTCTTTCTTTCTAAGACTCTCCTATTGCTCATTCATTGTTTTCCTGATTTTTCTGTTCTCTCTCTGTATTTTCCTTCATTTCCTGGAGCATTTTAAAAATCATTTTTAAAGGCTTTGTTCAGTTTGTCCATATTATGTTCTTTTTTATTGGTGGTTTCTGGATTTTTATCCTCTTCCTGAGGATGGACCATCATTTCCTATTTATTTACTCATCTTGTACTCTTTTGTTATACACTGTACATTTTAAAAATTTTCAATGTTAACTCGGATTTACTCACTGGGATGTCTGTTTCCTCATTCTGTAACCAGCTGGTGATAAGACAGAGATTTTCTTGAGCTTCAATCCTCCTACCAGGAATATCTGTCCAAGGTGAGCTCAGTGTACACGGTTTCCCCTGTATTTCTGGGTCTCTTGTCTTGTCCAGGGATTTTGCTTTTTAGTTATTTGGGAGTTCCCCTGTTTACAGTGTTTTAGTTGTCTCTTCTGTATTCCAGAAGAGAAACCTCCCTCTCCCAGGTGTTTGAAGCTTGCTGGCCTTTGCCCTCAACTCTCTGCCTCTATAGTTTTTTATAGTCCTTTCATGTCTCAAACTGCTTTTGCCTGGTTGACAAATTCTGATAGGAGGGGTGTGCTGGAGATGCCTTTCCCAAATCAGTCTTTCATAGCTGAAAGAGGGCCAGGGACCCATGAAGGGGGAGCAAACCAGCTCCCCAGTGCTTTGAGGAAGGAATCAGGAAGGGTTCCAAGAGCGTCTTGCACTGCTCCCCAAAGCTGAGCTTCCTTGACCTGCCTAGCAGATTCAGCCCTTCAATTAACTGTCTTCTGCAGCCCCAAGAAAATACAGCATCCTTAAGTCCCCAACCTGCTGCCCTTGTCCAAGCAGTACAAAACAATTGTGACCACCATACTTCTCTGGCCAGGTTGAAACAATGACTGCCCTAAGAACCACCCCACCCCTATGCAAAGTTGTTAATCAAGTCTGTGGTTGATGATCAGCTGTGCCCAAACCTGGTCTTAGGGAAGAGGCTTTTTATGTCCCTTTCTTTCACTAGCAAGCTAGCCAGGAGCTGGACCCCACAGTCACCTGCCATGAGAGTGGTGATGGACACCAATATCCCCCATGTGGAGAGAGCAAATTTACTCATCCTTACATAATTTATAAGCCTCTTTCTCCCACTGTCCCCTGGATTCTGTACAGTGTTCTTTTGGCCTCCAGACTTTCAAAATAGTTGTTTCAGACAGTTCCTCCTGGTTTAATGTTGTTCTGGTGGAAGGACTAAGTCATAGAGCAGTGTACTTTGCCATCTTCCCACAATCCCTCTCCTCATAGCCTCTTTTCATACAGTACATGGGCTGGGAAGAGTTTTTACATTTTTAAAGAGTTGTAAGAAGAAAAAGAAGGAAGAAAATGAGAAGAAGGAGGAGGAAGAGGAAAAACAGGAACAGTATGTAGTCTTCAAAGCCTAAAATATTTTCTATCTGACTCTTTACAGAAATAATTTAATGACTCCTGACATAACCTCACACAGAGTTAATATTTTGTTATTTAATTGTATATCCTTAGTGAAATATACCATGTGATAACAGAACTACAAAAAAATTAAATTGTTTTTAGCACTCTTATTTTTAGTGTTAGCAATGGTATTGTTATTCTGAGGTTACTGTATAGGCAATGTGGGATAAGGCAAATGACTGATCATGCTGTTGTTGTTGGGAACTGGCATTTTTATAATGGGAGAAAATATATAGATACAGATCAATGAGATAAAATAAAACTATAATCTCAAATTAGAATTAGGATTTTCAGCGTGACTTCATTTTACATTTTATCTTAACATTTTGTTCCAGCTCCCTGAAAACAATAACCATACTCATCTAATTTAGTAGATAGCACATGTCCTTGGTTTGGAAGACTCAATATGGTTAAGTAATCCATTTTCCCCAAATTGATCAACATTCAATGAAACCCATTTAGACAGCAGGGATTTTGAAGAAATTGACAAAAAGATTCTAAAATGCATATATAAATGTGAAGGGCCAAGTATAGCCAAAACAATTTTGAGAAAAAACAAAGTCAGAGGATTTACATCAACTGTGTCTTAGTTTGCCAGATATACTATGATAAATACCACACAATGGGTCAGCTAAAACAATAAGCACTTATTTTAAAAGTCCAAAATAAATTTCAATAAGGCCACACTTTCTCCCAGCGTCTCTTTTTCCTCTCCGGCTGCTTCTGGCTTCTAAGTTCTACTGTTTGTGTCCAAATTTTCACCCTTTATAAGCCCTATGGTTCAAGACCTAAACTGATTCAATTTGGCCCCATCCAAAATAGGATCTTGAAAAATTTTATTCACGAATGAGACCACACCTTAAATAATGATAGCATCTTCAGTGATCCTATTTACAAATGGGTTCACACACACAGGAATGTGGATTAAGATTTTTAAAAAATAAATTTTATTGAAGTATACCATTCATACATGAACACAATAAACAATAAATGTATAGTAAAAATTCTAAACTTACAAAGAAAAACATGCATATCATCAAACAGTGTTCCCATATATCACCCCACCACCAAAACCTTACATTATTGTAGAAGATTTTTATTAACTATGAAATAGCATCATCAAAATATTATTACTAACTATAGCCCATATCTTACATTTGGTGTATTTTCCCCCAACCCACCCTATTATTAACACTGTGTATTAGTATTATATATTTGTTATAGTTCATGAGAGAACATTCTCATATTTGTTCTTTTAACCACAGTCCATCTTCTATCACTGGATTCACTGTGTTATACAGTCCCATGCTTTTTGCAGTCCACTCAAAGTGTATACTCAGTGGCTCTCATTTTCATCACAGAGTTGTGCTGTCATCACCTCAGTCAATTTTAGAATGTTTTCATTATTCTAAAAGGAAAAATCCCATACCCCCTTACACTTGTCTCTTAGAATTGATATATCTTCTTGCCATTGCTGCAAAATTATTACAATATTACTGTTAGCAATATCCATAAGTTATAATAGTTGTAATTTTCCATGTATCAACATGTTCTTAACACTTTATAAAAGAAGAACATTCTTATAGTTATAGTATTAACAACAATCTTCATCTACTACCAAAATCACTATGTTACATACACCTTAGATTATTCTCTAGTTTCCTTTCTATTGATATTTATGTCCACAGACTACCCCTTTAAGCCACAATCTCATTTATAAATCACCAATATTAGTTATACTCAGTATAATGTGTTACCATCAACTCTATTCATTTCCACACTTTTATAAGAAACTTTATTAAAATTTCTATATACATTGAGCATCAGCTTCCATTATCAATCCACATTCTATTTTCTAGTAACCTATCCTCAAGTATCATATCCTCAAGGTTCATCCTTGTTCTACAATGCATCCTGATTTCATTCCTTCTTACAGCTGAGTAGTATTCCACTGTATGTGTATACCACATATTGCTTAGCCATTCATTGGCTGATGGACATTTGGGTTGGTTCCATATTTTAGCAATTGTGAACAGTGATGCTGTAAATATTGGTGTGCAAATAGTTCACATCCTTGCTTTCAGTTCTTCTGAATATATTCCAAGTAATGGGATTGATAGGAATATAGTTCTAAATTCAGTGGATTAAGATTTGAACATCTTTTGTGGGGTGCATTATTCAATCCCCAACAACCCAGTTTCAAGACATATGTAATATATCTTGATATAAAGCTAAAGTAATCAAGACAGAGTGGTATTGATATAAAGACAAATACATGAATAGAACAGAGAGTCCAGAAATAGACCCACACATGAAAGGTCTGATGATTTTTCAACCAGAGTGCAAAGGTAAGAAATGGTGATGGAACTACTGTATGAAAAAAAAATGAACCTTAACTCCTACCTCACACCATATATATAAATTAAATCTAACTTCATGATAGTCCTAAATTTAAGAACCAAAGCCATAAACTTCTGGAAGAAAACACAGGAGAAAAATACTTGAAGCCTTGGCATAGGTAAAGAATTTCTTTAGATAGGAAGCAAAATGTATGAATTATAAAAGGGAAAAATTGACAAATTGAGCTTCTTCAAAATGAAAAATATCTGCTATTGGAAAGACACTATTAAGGAAATGAAAAAGAAAGTTGTAGTTTCTGAGAAAACGTTCTCTCTCATTTGATAAAGGATTTGTATTCAGAATACATAAAGAACTTTTCCAACTCAATAATAATAAGACAATCAGATATATTAAAAATGAGCAATATATTTGAACAGATACATCACTAAAGAAATAATAAATAGCAAGTAAATCACTAGGGAATATAATAAGTAGCAAATAAGCATATTAAAATGTAAAAACAATCCAAATATCCTTCAGTGAGTGAACGGTTAAGCAAACAAGGGTACATCCATACCACTACCCATAAAATGGAATAAATTATTGATATATGCAACAACTTGGATGAATCTGCAGGAAGTCATGCTGAGTGAAAAAAGCCAAATGTTAAAGGTCACATACTAAATGATTCCTTTTACACAGCATTATTGAAATGACAAGATTACAGAAATGTAAAAGCAATTAGTGGTTGCCAAGGGTTAGAGACTAAGGGTGGGAGGGGTGTTGGGGTGGTTATAAAAGCAACAGGAGGGATCCCTGTGATGATGGAACTGTTCTGTATCTTGACTATATCAGAGTCAGTATCCTGGCTGTGATATTGTACTACATCTTTGCAAGAAGTTACCAAGGAGGAAATTGGGTAAGGAGTACACAGGATCTCTAAGTATTAGATCTTAAAATTGCATGTGAATCTAGAATTATCTCAAATTAAAAGTTTTATTTTTAAAAGTGGCAAATAAAGGGGAAAAAAACAAGCATTTATTTTGCCATTTCTATATAAATGGTTTCTCAGTGTAACCACATAGTTGACAGAGGGAAATTCTCTTTTTAGACACATTCAACCTAACAGATGAAGAAGGCATGGTGGAATTAGAATATTAGTATTTGTAATTTCTTATGAAATAACAGGTATTTGCATTGCCAACAATGGCTGCCAATATCCCACAAAAGTAGATATTAAGGCATGCATTAGTTTGCCAAAGGAGTGCTGATGCAAAGTACCAGAAATTTGTTGGCTTGTATAAAGGGTATTTATTTTATAAAGGATATTTATTTCAGGTAAAAGCTTACAAGGCCCTAAAAGGACCAACTCGAGGTTGCTTTCTTACCAAAGTCAGTTGCCACATGTTGAAACAAAGTGGTCACTGATCTCTGTGTGGTCCATCCTTCCTGGGCTTCCTCTTACTCTTAAGGCTCCATAGGTGCAGCTTCTTCCTGATCTCAGCTGTAGGCTGGCATAGAGCTTGTCTCGCAAGGTTTCCTATATCAGTCCTGACTCTCTTCCCAAGGTCAGCTGCAAACTATCAGTTGGATGGCTCATCTCTCTTCCTGAGGCCCCAGGATAACAAATGACAGAGATCTCTCTCTTCCAGCATGTCTTCGTGTGTCTGTTAAGTGAGTGTCTATTTATATCAGCCCACCATGAGGGCAAGGACTCAAACTGAGTTATGCTTTACTGACTGGTCAAATCAAAGCCCTAATCTTAACAGGTAATTTAGTCAAAGACATCTCAGCTGAATCTAATGCAATCAAAGGGTATCACACCCAGAGGAATAGATTAGCTTCCAGACACAATCTTTCTCTTTTTGGGATTCATAAATAATATCAAACTTCCACAAGGCATTATGCACCTTCTGCCAAAACCACCTCTGAAGCAGTCTTGCCAAAATTATCAAAACTGAATCTGAATTTAGATTTAACTACCAATACCAAGCTCTCCAGGACAAAAATATCCAGTTACTTCAGCAACAACAAGAACAAAAAGAACAATGACAACAAGAATAAAACTTGCAATGAAAAAAATACAGAATAGAAAGTGGAAGAAGGTAAATTAAAGAAACAAAAAAATATACCAGCCAATCTGTTTCAGAACCAGATTCAAAAAAGTCAGTAGAAGTCAGAAGCCAGAACTGTTCCATAATTTTAAAAGTATCCACATGAAAATTGAAGAAATGTAAACAATGACATGATATTTTATGCCCACCCCTGTGGCTGGAAACGGTGGGAGGCTAAGCCCCGCCTTCAAGGCAAATAGCATCTGTGGACCCCCTGACTCTCACCAGACAGCTGAGTGGGAGGGTCCATTCCCTGGGAGGAAGAGGGGACTGATGAAGGTTGGAGAGTGGTTTCCTTTCCCTGGGTTTGGAAACCTGAGCCCCCTTTGAATCTTGGGGAGGATACCAGGCAGTGCTGAGGTGGCCTCTGGGAGAGGGGAGAGGGGAGAGGGGAATCTGCTCAGGCAGGCTGTCACATTGAGCAACCCTGGGAGAGAGGAACTTGGTCAGGGAAGTGACAGAGACAGGCACTTAACTAGCCCCTGAAAACTATTAAAAGTCCAACTCCCTTAAGGTTAAAGGGGGAAGGAAGAGCCCAAAAAGCTCTGCTTTTTTTTTTTTTTTTTTTTTTTTT
>PVKH010019220.1:0-14924 GCA_004027955.1 Chaetophractus vellerosus
AAAAAAAAAAAAAAAAAAAAAGACTAGTGGGGGCTGGCTGCAGCCCAGTGGATAGGGCGCTGGTTCACCATGTGGGAGGCCCTGGGTTCGGTTCCCGGGGGCCTCTCCGAGCGGGCAGACCGCCTTGGGAGGGCAAGCTGCCGTGGGCGGGGCAGAGCCGCCACGGGCAGGGCAAGTTGCCCGCGAACAGAGCAGAGCCGCCCACGAGCAGAGCAGAGTCACCCGCAAGTGGGGCAGGCCGCCTGTGCAGTGAGCTGACTCAGCACATCGCCGCAATGGGGGGAGACAAAGCAGACAGAGAAGAATGCAAAAATGAACACAGCAAGAACAAGCAGAAAGGGGGGGATATGTAACAAAATAAATAAATTAATAATAATAATAATAAAAAAAAACAAGACCAGTAAAACTGATTGTCTAAACTATTCCTAAAGTGTGCTGCTACAGAATTCAAACTCTCGTCTCCCAGATACTTTGCTGTACATATTAAGACATACATATCATAGCCGTCTGTGGTGGACTGAATTGTGTACCTCATTTTGAAACATGTTCTTGGTCTTGGTCTACATTCTGGGAGATATGGACCCATTGTAAATAATATCTCTTCAAGATACTACTTCAGTTAAGGTGTGGCCCAACTGAATCAGGGTGGCCTTTAATCTGGATTACTGGAGTCCTTTATAAATAAGAGTGAAACTCAGGAGCGAGAAGCCATGGGGAGTAGCTGCCAGAAGCTGGAAGTCAACGGAACCCAGAAGAGAAAGGAAAAGATGCTGCCATGTATATTGCCATGTGACAGAAAAGCCAAGAACCAAGGATTGCAGGCACACAGCATCAAAACACCACCTTGCTGATAACTCAATTTTGAACTTCTAGCCTCAAAAACTAACGGATTGGCTTAAACAACAGAATTTCTGGCTCATGGTTTTGAGGCTAGGAGAAGTCCAAAATTGAGGCATCAGCAAAGCAATGCTTTCTGGCATTCTGGGGCTGGCTGCCAGCCATCTTTGGTTCTTGGCTTTTCCATCACATGACAATGCATCTGGCAGCGTCTTCTCCTTTCTCTCCCTGGTCCCATTGATTTCCATCTTCTGGCTGCTCCCCATGGCTTCTCCTGAGTTGAAATGTCCTTTGCTTATAAGGACTTGAACCATATTGAACTAAGCCCCATCCTCCATTCAGTTTGGGCACACCTTAACTAATAACATCTTCAATGGTCCTATTAACAAATAGGTTTATATCCACAGGAATGGATAAAGATTAAGAACATGTTTTTCTGGGGTATATAATTCAATCCCCAACACTGTCTTATTCACTTTTCATTCAAACAGTCCCAAAATAATGTTTAACAAGATAAACCAGATAGATAGTGACAAACTTCAAATTGTGTTTTTCATAAATAATGGAAAATTATAACATCACTCTCAATTTAGTCACCTCCCTTCAGTTTTCATTCCTTCTCAAACTTATGAAAATATTGTTCTTCAGATTAAACAAAATGATGTAACAAAATACACAGTCCTAGTAATGGCAACAAACACAAACCATACCCTTAACCTTAAGAAAGGATGTTTAATATGCCTGACTACTCGATGATTATCTCAATAAATCTAGAATTTACCTT
This sequence comes from Chaetophractus vellerosus, assembly GCA_004027955.1. Taxonomy (NCBI): domain Eukaryota; kingdom Metazoa; phylum Chordata; class Mammalia; order Cingulata; family Chlamyphoridae; genus Chaetophractus; species Chaetophractus vellerosus. The sequence continues at coordinate 1,622 of PVKH010019220.1, forward strand.
TGTTCCTACATTAGGTAAATCAAAAGAAAGGGGTTTACCTGATTCCAAAGGAATCTGACGGCCTCTTCTTGTACAAATGATTTAATACGTTCTTCATCTCTTTCTTTTCTCAATCTACAAAAATGCAAAATATATTTCTGGTACAGGAAGGGTGCTTTGATTTGTTCTTCCTGTTACAACTACTAAACACATACAAAGTGAAGATATTAACATTCTAATAATAATCTTTTCCACTTTTAGAATATCTAAGCTGGAACTTTAAACTATGACTCAAAGTAGACGCTAAATGAGATGACTGACAGTTTATATTAGTTCTACAAAGTATTGCCAGTGATAAAAAATAAATATCAAATGGCTCTTCATCTGTCCTCAGTTTCCCAGCCACTACAGCCATAGAAAGGAACTCTACAGCTTGAACCACCCTCTTCTAAGAGACCAGCAGGGATAATCCTATCAAACTTCACATCCCTGTTTGCCCCAGCTCCCACCATACTCCTTGTTGTCATTAATGTACCTCCCTATTAAAGCCTTGGCTCTATACTCACTGCTGCCTCCTATATACTTACACCTATCAAAAACCTAAAGCTCCCTGGTTATTTATTTTCTCCCAGACTGTCACCACCATTCTGCTCTGACTCCCTGAGGTAACTGTCCACTTTCTCTGGCTGCCAAAAACTTTCTCCTGTGCCACCTGGGACTCCTGAATTGTAATCAGCAAACTCCCTTATATACTCACCTCTTCTATGAACTTCTACAAAACCCAGATCATCTTTTGAGGGCACTGTAGCCCTCTCAAGCGAAGCTATTTTTCTCTCTCATTCATCAGTCAGAACATTGCTTTCTGACTGTTGTTTTCAAATTGTTCTTTATTTTCTTCCTTCAAGAACTCCAGCTCCTGCCTGCCATCCTGCTAAATTCCCAAAACTCCCTGTCAACCACTGACCTCCCATTATTCATCCCCATTCACTGAAGTTTCAGCATCACTCAGGGCCTCTCTCTCTCTCATCCTGTCATCAGTTTCAGAGACCTCAACATTCGCATGGATGCTCCACACAACAATCATCCACCCCATGTCAGTTACCCAGTCCCAAGGTCTCATCCTAGACTAAAACATCGTGATTATACCATTTTCAAAATTGATTTCAAGCACCCACCCACCAACCACTACCTTCCTATCCTACCACTTCAATTTCTCTTGTACCCCAATGCAACAATCTAGACCTCCAATTTTCATCTACATCTCCAATCCAATGACTCCCTGCCTGTATTCATTTCCCTTTTTACCTGGTTTAAATTCCAAGATCACGCCCTTGGAAATATCTTCAGCTCCCTTGCCCTTCTCTTTCCCTCCACCACATGCACCTGTAAAAACCCACTCCTGGCTGAACCCAATTAACCATGTCTGCATCAAAGCAGAACAACTGAGACATGCTGATAAAAATCATACAACCTGACCTACTGTTCTGCACTTTAAGTTCTTCCTCACACTGTCCAGCAATCCTACTCCATTTCCCTCATAAGCTCATTTTTAAGATGATTACCTCACACACTTGACACCTCTCTCCTCAAACCTCTCACACCTTTACCCCTCTCCTCATTCCTAAATTTTGACCATATCTTATGTGTTATTGAAAAGGAAAAACCATCAGAAAGAACTTCCCCATCCTCCCACCATCAAACCTACCACCTTGCCTGCACCTGCTCCTATCTCAGGTCACTCCCTCTACTTGTGCTCTGGATTCCTTCTTCTCTCACCTCAAGAGTTTCAATCCTGCCTTTATCCTTTCTATTCTCTGCACCAAAAGTTTTTCCCTCTACTCCAGGAGTTCTTAACCATGGGTCCATGAGCTTGAATTTAAATAAAAAAACACATTATTCTTGTGGGGACACGTTAGTGCAGGTATGATATACTTATTAAGTAATACACAGTATAGTGTGGACTTAGTTAAGGTGTCCGTGGTTTTCACCTGACTGGCAAAGGGGTCCTCACCAATACCTAAACATGCTATAGTAACTCCCATTTAAAAAAAAAATCTTGCTTTACCCCACATCCTCCTCCAGCAACCATCCTACACTCTTCTCCCTCAGAACACTTCCCAAAAGAGCTGGTTACACTGAATCCTTAAACTCTTCACCTTGCATTCACTACTCAACCCATTCCAATCTGGCCTTCATCCCAAGACTCCAATGAAGCTGCTCTTAGGAATGTCACTGTGCAGTGACCATACGCCCTTGATCTGTCTCCTGGGAGATAACCTCTAAGCCTTTAGAATATCTTGCCTGATAAAAGGGTCCTTGTATATGGGGGCCTAGGGTCACACCAGAGTTTAGGCTAACACTGTTATTTTAGATGAGCATCTCTTTTTGTTCACCTGGGGCCCTGGGCCACTTTCTATTAGTTTAACCTGTGTGAGAGAGGGGGTAGGAGGAGGCTAGGGTCTGAGCCCATTCAGTAGGGTCTGAATGTCTATGTGACAGACCCCAATAAAAACCCGGGATGACAAGTCTCAGGAGAGCTTCCTGGTTGGCAATACTTTATATATATTGTCACACATAGTTGTTCGGAGAATTAAGCACTGTCTGTATGATTCCACTGGGAGAAGACAACTGGAAGTCTGTACCCTATGGACTCTGCCTTATGCACCTTTTTCCTTTACTGATTTTAATTGGTATGCTTTCACTGTAATAAACTATAACCATAAGTGTAACAGCTTTCCTCAGTATTTCTAGTGAATCATCAAACCTAAGAGTAGTCTTAGGAATCCCCAACAGTCACCAATGTCTTCCAGCTGCTAAATGTAACAGATAGTTCTCTGCCCTCACCCTATGGCAGCTCACATCTCTCCCAAAACACTTTTTTCTGTTGTAACTGGGAAACACATTCCTCTAATCTTCCTACCACTGTGGCTGCCCCTTTCAGTCTCTTTTTCTGCCTCCTTCTCTTTCACCTGATAATATGAATAAATATTCACTAGTGTGGTATTAATATTCAAAATAAATTTGTGAATTCCTAATTTTCCTGGACTGGTAGTCAGTAAAGCCTGTGAGCCATGGAATTAAGGAATAATTCCTACTGTAGCCCCAGAATTTTAGCCCCTTTTGAATCCCTGCTAATTTATTTAATTATGTCACCTACTGGGCTCTATTTAGACTTTCTCATTTTTCCATTTTTATATTGATTTTTTCCTACATTTTCTGTACTTTTCCATGTTTCCAGTTATATTAATAAATGCCTATAAAGCTTTTCCATAAGCTCACATTCATTCATTCAACATTTATGAATACATTGCATTTGTGTACCAACTGCTAGCGACAGCTAGAGAAGCATATGACAAATAGTCTCTGCCCTCAAAATGGCTTCAGACCATTGTGGGAGACAAGCAAATAAACCCACAGTGCAACATGGTATAAAAAGTGTTCTGGGAGGGGCAGATGTGGCTGAAATGGTTGGGCATCCATCTGCCATATGGAGGGACCTGGGTTCGAGCCCCGGGATCTCCAGGTAAAATAAAACAAAATATAGAAGGGGCGCATGCCACAGGCCCCACCGAGCCACACAGCAAGATGATAGTGTAACAGGAGAGAGACACAGGGGAGAGCCAAGACGAGATGCGCCAAAAACCAGGAACCGAGGTGCCACAGGTGGCAGAACGCCTCTCTCCTACATCGGAGGTCCCCAGGTTCGAATCCTGGTGAAGACTGGAGGAGAAGGATGAGAAGAGAGGGCAGGAAACAGACACAGAGAATTGCCCAGCGAATGGACACAAAACAGCAAACAGGAGGGGTGGTTAAAATGGATAAAATAAATAAATAGAGTCCAAAAAAAAAAAAGTGTTCTGACCAAAGCAGCAATGATTCAGTGTTCTGAATCAGCTCTAAGAATCTGATTCCCCCAAGCCAACAAAAGAGCACTTGAATAGGTCTTCTGACATACATACCTCTTTATTTCATCAGTTAAGCAGACAATGTGCTCCTGCATTCTGCGCAAACGAATTTCATAACGTATATTTTTGGCTTGAGGATTGTAGTTCCTAGCATAAAAACCTCGCCAACAGGCCTGCAGCTTGGTGGCTGCTTCATTCAACTTCAGAAGGGTAACTTTATCTTGCCCCAAAGCCACAAATCTTTGGGTTAAAACCTTGAAGGGAAGTTTCTCTGAAGCTGTCTGAGACATGTTTTCTTCACTATCTGGCTGTGAATGGAAGACAATGTGTCCAAATGATTCAGGAACAGATGTAAGAGTTGGGTTGTCATCCTTCAAGACAGCTTTAGCTGTGGTTAGCTCAGGACAAGATAACAACCGAGCTTTTTCATTTACCTCTGTATTAATCTCACTTTTCATTATTTTAACAGAATTCTCATTTGTAGCCCATAATACCTTTTCCTCTTCTTTATCCAAGTCCTGGTTTTCTATCCCTTTGACAGATTCATCTATAACACCATCATCTTCTAGGCCCAAATTAATGCCCTGTAGCCTCAGCTCAACTGTAGGTGATACTGGAGATAGTCCTGATGTAACTGGCATAAAAGTAGATTCTGAAGAAAGAAGACTACAGTTTAACTTGTCCTCATCTGTCTGTATATCTTCCAAGTGCAGGTCATTTCGGGAATATCTTGTAGAATGTAGAGAGGCTGGAAAGTTATTCTTAGCATACAACTGATCATCATTACTACTTATCCCAACCCAAGAATTGATTTGGATGATGGGTTCTAGAAGAAACAGAATACCATTTAAACCACTAAATATCTGAAGAGTTTTCTTTTACTTTTATCTTTCTAATTAAATCTAATCTCTGAAACATGACTTAAAAAAAAAAGTCTTCAGGGATTTCCTCCAAAACACCTAAACCATCAAATTAAACATTCTTTCTTTAAGAAAATGGGTTCTTATGGAGATACATGGGAAAACTACAACTAATATAACATATAGACTATGGTTAACAACAATATTGTAATATTTTCACAGCAATGGCAAAGAAGGTACTATAAGAGGGTAGGGTATCTTTCCTTTTTGGATTAATGAAAACATTCTGTAATGGACTGAGCTGATGAAAGCACAACTCTGTGATGAAACTGAGAGCCAATGAGTATTCACTGTGGATGGACTGCACAAGGCAGGGGACCGTATAACACAGAGAACCCCAAGGTGAATGATGGACTGTGGTTAACAGTACAAATATGAGAAAGTTCTCTCATGAACTATAACAAATATACAGTACTAATACATGGTGTTAATAATAGGATGGTTTGTAGGAAAAAAACACCAAATATAAGCTAAGGACTATAAATAGCAGTAATATTATGAATATTATGACAATGTTCTTTCATCACTTGTAACAAAAGTGTCACAACAATGTAAGGTGTTAAGTGTGTGGCAATATATGGGAATCCTGTAAGGAATGCATGATTGTTTTGTTAACTCCAACTTCTCAAAAAAAAAAAAAAAAAAAAAAAAATTAAGAAAAAAAGAATTGAAATAATGAAAATGCTCTAATGATGACTGAGGTGATGAATGCACAACTATGTGTTTATACCAAATACCACTGCTTGTACACTTTGGATGAATGGCATGCTTTATTAATATGTATCAATAAAATTGATTTGTTACAAAAAAGAAAAAGAAAATGGATTCTTGCAATAATTATAAGATAATCAAGGTATCAGGGCTATACAAAAGATAGCAGTGCTTTAATTTTTTTTTTAGTGCTTTAATTTATTAAAATTAGAAATAAAATATTAATAACATACATAAACATATGCATACACTCACACACAAATCCAAATAATCACTTAGGTTAATACACTAACAAAAAATTATGAAAATATGCACTTTTTACATTTTATGGTATCCAACATATCAAATGACTTGGAAAAAAAGAATTATGGATTAAGTTAATATTTTACCGCTTTCCTGGGCTATTTGGCAATCTTGAACAGGACTTGAATGTTCAGATACAAGAGATGCCCTTGTGTCAAAAGCAGCAAGGGGAGACAACTCTTCATTTTGGCTTTGGTTCATTAACTGCCTCTGGTGAAACCTAGAAACCAACATTATCTGATATGATTTAATACACACACACACACACACACACACACACACACACACACACACACACACAAGAAAACTTTTCTGCTTCCTAGGTAATGATGTCCAAAAGGTGGAAGCTCACAAGTTTTAAAATTAAGTATCTTTAATCAACCCCAAATTATAAAGCCTCATTTGAAAACATTAAATAGAAAAGGTTAAGAAATATATTTTTAAATTGCAGACAGATGTCCTCATATGCATGCACATATATATTTAAAGGCAGGATCTCTGATTAAAAAAAAAAAAAGCAGCTATTGGATGCTTCTAGCTATTGTTCTTAATGTTACTATTTAAAAACCTATATGAGTATCTGGGATGGAGGGGGGAGTGGAAATATGCTGCAAGTCTCCGGGTTTTATATTATTTTTGCAAATGTCCTATAAGTTTGAAATTACTACAAAATAAATAAAATTTTTAAAAATATACGAAACATTTACATTAACAAGACAAATACATTTTAAAAATTCTCATTCCCTCATACTGCTTGGTTCTCCCTGCTGAAGAAGTGATCAATAATGCAGTTCTAATGCCGTAGAGCAAGCTGAACTGGACTGCATGGTTCAACTGCCCTACAGGATTTCCCCAGTGACAAGGAGCTCAAGTGCCCAGGATGGGGTCTGTATCACTTGTCTCAGGCCTGTCAGTCAGACACACTAACAGCAGAAAAGTCTCAAAGGCATTTTCACTTGTGAATTCATCAGCTGCTACAAATAGATGGGCTTACCTCTGCTTGCTCAGAATCTTCTCTAGTTTGGCATCCTCTGCAGTTTGAAGACCCAATGTAGAAGTGAGAGGACAGACTGTAGCCAGATATTGGACAAGCTGGATGTGCTGGCCAGGCCGATATGCTCTCCCCTTTCCTTGACTATAGAGCCACTCAGCTTTCAAACTGGAATTGGAGGAAATGAAGAAGAATTGGCACTTGGTAGACAAGATGCATGTTTATGCTTCCTTCTTAATTTATCTTTATAACACCATTGGATATTTTTCAAAAATAAAATTCACCCAAGTTATTAAAAATCTATCCTTCTGACTCACTCTCCTACTATGTTTTAAATTTTTTCTTGCTTAGGGGCACTTCCACAAAGTTGCATGAGGGGTTCTAAATATTTTTTTAATGATTTTCAAAAAAAAGCAATGAGTATTCCCTCCACTCACTCAGTGAAGCTCAAGTGCCTATATAAAATTGTGTTTAAATCCATGAGTTTGAGTTCACAATGATAGTCTTTAAATAAGCAAAACTGGTCACAATTGGAAGATGCTAGTGAACCACCAACTCATTACCGGTGAATACATAGTAAAAATTAAATATTATTATTCTACCTTTCCTTTACAAACTATTCCAATGGACAACCAAATAGTTACTACATAATATTCCAATTAATAAAGAAATGAATGGAATGGTAGAATTAGAAGTTCACTGTTTTGCAACCTCTAATAAATTAATAGATTTAGATACTTATCATTAATAGCTACATATTACATGAGAGACAACCAGTTTTACATATATGTTATTAGAATAAAAAGTGTTTTAAACCCATGACTGTGCACTGTGAACCCTAATGTAAACTAAGTTCTATAGTTAATAGTATAATTATAGTATAATTATAATAACAGTTTCATCAATTGTTATAATATAATTATAATTAATTATAATAATACTGTTTCGTCAATTTTAACAAGGGTACCACACTAATGCAAAGAGTTAGTAATAGGGAAAACTCTGAGTACAGGTATTTGGGAACTCCATATTTTCTGCATGATTTTTCTGCAAAACCTAAAACTTCTCTATTGGAAAAAAAAAACGGAAAAAGGAATATAAATTTTCTCCAAAGTTTTGTACCCATCAAATCTCCAAGTAAGCAATAACAGGTCCAACTTATGAGATCCTGAAAACAGAAAAAAAAGAAATCAAAACAAACTTCAGAAAGAACTTCAAATACTGAGGTACTAGATAAATGTGCTGGTCTTTCTATAGGTGTGCTTTTCTCTGAGAAACCACTCAGTCAAAGTATCAAAGGGCTACGTTACAGTTCCTGTTACTCTTGTGGGTGACACTCACACTGCCAGGACCTGACTACCTGAAGTCATCAAAGAACTTGGGAAACTTTTGGTGCTTTTTTTTCTTTCTTTTCTTTTCTTTTTTTAAAAATTTTCTTTCTTTGTGTGAAACTTTTCATAAAGAAGATTTTTACCCTGGATGCTTTGGCAAATATCAGTCAGACTGGGTAGGTAAAAAAGCCAGAAATAACTTGCTGTTGTTCAGAAAACTTCCCAAGGTTGACCAAGAAAATGTTTTCAACACTGCTCAAGCCATTCACTGATTTTATGGCCATATCTCTCCCTTAGAATAATTCCTCGCTCCTGAACAGAATATTTCCAGAATAGTTTTCAAACATGAGAACACTGTTTACAGACTACAGAGTTTTCTCAAACATCAACTGCAGTACCATTTCCTCTCTAATAAGGCATTAACAACAATCTAGATTCCTGAGTTTAAATGTAGCTCAATTTATTATCCATTCTTTGGTTGAAGATTATTTGGGTGTTTCCAGTTTGGACTTACTTTGAATAAGGCTGCTATGAATATGCTCGTACATACCTTTTGATAGACATAAGCACTTATTTTTTGTAGTTAACTTCCTGGGTCAGGGGGTATATGTATATTTAGCTTTAGTAGATACTGCCAGTTTTCCAAAGTGGTTGTACCATGTACACCCCCCAAAGCAGTGTCTGACAGAGCCAATTGTTTCACATTCTCACCAACATTTAATAATTTTAGTCATTTTAATTTCAGACATTCTTGTGGGGCTGGTTGATTTGAAGACTCCTTAGTAACTAAGAAAAAAAGAATCTTTCTGAATGATCAAAAAGTCAGTATAGCAGTTACCCATAGTGGAGAGGGAGTTGATGGGAGTCGGGCACAAGGGGTCTCTGTGTTGGTATTGTCCAGGGTGGTAATTACATAGGCACTTTTAACTATTTATGAATTATTTGATATTTTGCAATTCTTTTAAAACATGGGAGTTGGGGGAAGGAGCTGAGAAAAAGTTGCTATTGAGATAACCTCCCATCTCTTCTATCCTCCCAGACTTCTTTGATGTAAGAAATCACAAAGAGAGAGAGGCTGCCCCAAGTGGGAACCCACTCTTCCTCATTGCCTGAAGTCCCTGAAATTAAATTACAAAAGACTGTAGAAAGAAAATTCAAATTCACCTTAAAGTCACTTGGATTAAAATCATTTCCAGTGTCAAAACAAAGTGTTTGCATTATTATTCATCTAGTCATCCAATAAATATTCATGTTCTGCCATCCTTAACACTTGCTTTAGTTTCAGCAACACAATAATTATCATTTATTAAACACCCAAAATAAAAGTACGGTTATATACATTTTCTTTAATTCTCCTAACATCCTTGAAAGTTAGGTATCCATACTTTACAAATGAGGAAACTAAGGCTCAGAGAGATTAAGGAACTTGCCAAGGCCACACAGTTAGTGGTTAGCAGGAAAAGATTTGAAACCTTCCCTTGTCTCTCCTATTGTGAGGTTTTATCTGTTTTCATAGATCTCTCTCTATGCCAAACCCTAGCTCTCCCTACCTCACCATACTGCTTCCCAGATAAGAAAATGTTACTAGTCCAAGTTCCACAGAAAAATCCAAGAACATATCATCTTCTTTCTCTTAAAAGGAAGACCCAAAGAAGATAATCCAAACAGACCCATATTCCAGCTCTAAAACTAGTCATAGTTTGGAACAAAGTATGGTTTCTACTCAGGACAACACTTATTGTAGGAAAAAGGAAAAGCTAACCTTCTTTTCAGGCTAACTAGACCTGTCATATGCCCTTCACCCTATACCAGCCCCATTACTATCTAGCTCCTGGTTGCCATTCCTCATTGCCTCTCACCCTATTCAGCAACTAGATGAACAAGCAGGGAGTAGGAAAAGGAAAACCTTGTCGGTATCCTACCACTCATCTCACAATTAGGAAACCTCTCCAGTGACTACTACTACCAGTCTCTAGCACAAGAGGACAAAAAAAACAAGGAAGAATGCATGTGTTGTGACCATGAAAGCATGTGTATATGTGTTGAGAGGAGGAAATGAAACAAGGCATAGTGAAGAGAATAAAGTCATTTCCTCTCTTACCACCCCCTCTAATTCTATCCCCTCTCATCCACATCCTAGTTCCTTACCTACCCTAAAGTTTCATTTCACTGATCTGGTGCTATGGTCCAGAAGAACTCATCCTGCAGGAAACCCAGCTCCAAGCCACAGAAATCATCAATGATCTAGAGATGGTAGAGTCCCTACTTCTGCTGAGTCACAGGTATGAAAAGGGGAGAGCTAATCAGCATGTTTGCCATGAGTTCCAAACTGGAACTCTGTATACATTATCCCACAAAGCTGTTGTTATAAAGCATAGCGGAGGTCTAAGGTATTATTAATACTGCTTTGACATATACAATGATTACAAGCTTTGAGGGAAGATCTGAGGCCCTAAGCACCATCTGTAATATGTGTTCTAAGCCCAAAACAACTGATTAAGAAAAGAATTATGTCTCAGTAGGTGGAAACCCACACAATAACTGACAAAAAATTGAATTCCCATGCTGGGGAGCCCTGCTACAATCTCTAACAGAGTGGCAAGAATCTCTAAGGCGGGTGGCTTAAGCAGTTGAGCCACCCCCTCACACATGGGAGGTCCCAGGTTCAGTTCCTGGTGCTTCCTAAAGAAAAATAACCAAACAGACACAAGCAAAAACAAACGAGCAGTCAATGAGCAAAACCAAACAAGCAAAACAACGAGCAAATAACTAGGAAAATAAGCAAACAGATGACAGAGCCAATACAGGAGAGCCAATGTGGCTCAGTGGTTGAGCGCCAGCTTTCCATATATGAGATCTCAGGTTCAATCCCCGGTCCTAGTACCTCAAATAAAAGAAAATAAAATAATGAAAAAAAAAAAAGAATCTCTAGAGAGAAAAGTAGCTAAAGGACAGGCAGAAACAGCCTGGAAAAATTTTTTCTAAGGTTTAGGACACCAGAGGAAGGCAGGATACCACCCAGAGGAGAGAGGGGCAATGGAAAAGAATCCCAACAGCAAAACTGTGAGTTAAAAGCCTCAGATGCAAATATCGGTACCTTCCCCCACACTACAGACACTTTTGAATTCTCAGGCCTCAGGGCTGGCAGCTACAGACAAAGGGGGCCACAGAGAGCCACCTCCCCAGGAAAGGGGAGAAAGAGGGATTCAGCCTAATGCTGACTCAGATTCTGACACGCAGATTTAGTCTGCTGTGTCCCACAAGCCATTCCAAAGCGAGTGGGGCCCTGCCATTGCTTATTTTGGGAGCCAACAAGGGACTAAAGAGATCTGACCCTCTCAATCACCCTCTCTACTTAACAGGACTGCTTGCTGAGGACACAGAGGGGAGTGGAATTACTTCCTACCTGGGAAAAGGGAGAGGCTGCCAGCAAAGGTTGGAGAACTGACTCTGAGAAAACCTTAGCTGCCAGGCAGAAATTATGAAACCCTTAGCCACCAGGCAGGAAATTCTGTTACATTGATCTAGTCCTTCTTGCAGCAAACACTCTGACCAGGTATTGAACTGAGAGGGCAGCCAAAGAGCACCATCTGCTGGCAGACCAGAGAGGTGCAAATGAGGAAATTAAAAGTAAATAAATAAGGGAGGCTTTTTCCAGCCTTTACAGCCTCCCTCTCAAGGCCCTAGGAAGTGGATCTGCAATGCATTACCAGGTCCAGAGCCCATATTTGAGCAACTAAAGGGACAATCCTAAAGATGCAGAACAGATTGAATCAGGAATCAAAGAAAAGCAGTAACACACAGCCTCCTTCCACCAAACCCCATGAAAGGGAGAGAAATAGAGTGTGGCAGTTTGATATAGTTATGAATTCCAAAAATAGATATGGATTTTGCTTATGAACTGGTCTGTTCATTTGGGCATGATTAATTTATGATTAGGGCTTTGATTGGGCCACATCAGTAGGGTGTTGAGCCCCACCCCTTGATGGATGAGGAATCTAAGATAAAAGACATGGCAAAGCACAGAGTTGAAGTTTTTTGAGTTGGAATTCTGGGTTGGAGTCTTGAACTGGAGCCCCAGGAAGTAAGCATACAGAGGAGTTTGGTCGTGAGGAAGGAGAGAAGGCTCCAGGAAAAGAGATGAGCTATTCACCTGACAGTTCACAGCTGGCCTTGTGGAGAGAAGCAAAGTCTAGAGAGCCTCATAGTCTACAGCTGACCTTGTGGAGGAAACAAAGGAGCTGAGTCCAGAGAGAAACGGAGCCCCAGGAAGAGAGGAGCCCAAGAAGCCTGAACCCTCGCAGATGTCAGCAGCCATCTCGATTCAACACGTGGCCATAGACTTTGATGATGCAAGTAACTTTTGATTTATGGCCTGGTAACTGTAAGCTTCTACCCCAAATAAACACCCTTTATAAAAACCAACAGATTTCTGGTATTTTGCATCAGCACCCCTTTGGCTGACTAATACATTGAGCATCTCAGTAAACTTACCACCCTAATCAGATGCCTAGATAGGAGCAAAAAATCACAAGACATACTAAGAAAATGGAAGAAATGGCCCAATAAAAGGAATATAGCAAAGCCCCAGAAGAGACAAAAGATTTGGGACAACCAATTGAGATGCACATAAATTTCCAAAATCAATTTAATGAGTTGAAAGACAATATGGCTAAAGTGATAAAGGACATCCAGAAGACACTGAGCAAGCACAAAGAAGAATTTGAAAACCCAAATAAAAAAGTAACAGAGCTCATGGCAATGAAAAACACCACAGGTGAGTTCAAGAACATATAAGAGGGAAGCAGATGTGGCTCAAGCAGTTGGGAGTCAACCTACCACATGGGAGGTCCCAGGTTCGTTTCCCCATGCCTCCTAAAAAATACGAGCAAGACAGTGAGCTGACTCAACAGGCTGGGAGGAGAGCTGATGCAACAAGATGGCAATGCAACAAGATGATGATGCAACAAGATGACGTCAAGCAGACAAAGAGAGCAGACAGCGAATGTAAAACTATGAGAGGGTGTAGAAAGAAAGAGATAAAATAAATCTCTTTAAAAAAAAAAAAAAGGACATATTAGAGGGGAGCTGATTTGGCTCAATAGTTGAACAACAGCTTCCCAGACAAGGAACAGGGTTCAATCCCTGGACCCAGGACCTAAA
>PVKH010019221.1:0-14914 GCA_004027955.1 Chaetophractus vellerosus
ACAATTGACTGAAGGTGTACAATCAGTGGCTTTAGTATAATCATGGCATTGTGCATTCATCCATCACCACAGTCAGTTTTATAATGTTTTCATTTCTCCAAAACTAAAAACTACATACACTTTAGCAGTCACTTTCAATGGGAAGTGCTTATTTCTCAAATAAGAAATTGTCACTCATGGAACTTGAATTTGGGGACCTCTCACTGGAGGGGATTCTGCATGTTTCTCTTTCCCTGCATGGCACAGCTTGACATCCATGCCCCATCAGGATAGAGGCTGAGGAATATGGGCTGGGCAGAACTCATTGTCCCAGGACTTACTCTAAAACAAGGAATCTGGGAGCTTCCAAAGGATTCCTTGGGAAATGCTTCAGAGCAAAACAACCACACTTGGAAACAATTTGTGAACACAGATGCTGCTCACGTCTTTGACCTCCTTGTGTGATATGTGAACTCCAGTCATGACTGTAGTGCCCCCCCTTTGGGAATTTAGACAAGGAGACAAGGCACAGCATTTGCTCTTTACAATCAAGGAACAACTATGTGGGTCCAAAATGTTCATTTCTATCCAGGGCATTTTCTTTTTGAACTTTTACTGTCAGTTTCTCCCTTTACTTTTTTTAAAATTGCAGACTCAATTGGCCAGAGCACAGCTGAATAGGCACCTGAATATTTATGACTAAATTTTGTTCTTTTTGAAAAGCAAAACATCTTAAGAGCCTGAATGATTCATGAAGCTCAAAATTTTTATATCCCCCATTTTTGTAAGATAGATTCTGTTTTCCCTGCAACAGTGACCATCAATACTCACTGTATATTGAAATGACACTTGATATTTCCCAGCTCCTCTTGCTTCCTTGGTCCTGTTTGTGGATTTTACCCACTTCCTACACTGAGTTTTGACCCTGGATATTTGGTGTTTGGGAGCAAACTGGAAGGAGATCTGTGCATGCTTTCCTCTGCAACACTTGACTCATTTCTTTCCCTTTTCCCCTTCTCTTTGATAGTGTACTGTTTCCTATGTAAGCTGAATAAAAGCAGATTTGGGTTAGGGTTAGTTTCTTTGGATAGCACTTTTGCTCTTTCTCTTTCAATACTTTGTCTTGTGTTAGATGAGCCCTTTTGGAAGAATTGCTTTGACCAAGATAGTTAATTTTCATCACTTAAAGAATGAAATATCAGACATATTACAGCTGGTCTTTCCAATATTGTGGCCACTAGTTACTATAGTTTGATGACTCAATTTCAGTTAAATTAAACTAAAATTTCATTTTTCATTTGCATTAGCCACAATTCAAGGAAATATATAAAATTTATACCTAAAGTATATGGAATAATTATAAATCAAAGCATAGATCATTCACCAACTCATCAGAAATAAAACAATATCTATTCTGCATTCTGCATACAGTACATTCATATCCCCATCCCTCACACTCAGACATAATTAATTCCCTTACTTTTGTGATTATCAATTATTTGCTGTTTATTAAAGATTCATCACATTTTTAAATCTCCATTTTTAAATTTTTTGGTATCTCTTCTAATCATTGACCTCCATTGAACCAGAAATAGGTCTCATGCCAAAAGAAGAAATAAGGGAAGGCCCATCCAGGACTGCCTCCAAACTGCCCCACAATGGGGCCTGTTGAGATTCTCATGAAAGGCACTAAGTGCCATGGTGATCAATCCTTAAGCATTTATTAAGACCACTTAGAGAGAGCACAACTACCTCATGACAGAAAGCAATGTGGCAAGAATTTCACTTAAGTATGTATTCATCTTGGGAAAATGCTCTTTAAGTTTTATAGGGCCAAGTGAAAATATGACTAAATACAAGAGGACTGCATTCAAGTTTGGGAAAACATTTTGTTACATGCTCTTTTCTCAAAACAAGATGTGCTCAGGGTGTGCAGTGAGTTATGGGGAAAGATGCCTGAGGTGGGGGTAGAAGCAGAGGCAAGCTCATTCCTTAGAGACATAGGAGATTCTTTATGTATCATACATACTTTACCATTAATGACTTCATGCTTTATGTCTCCCTAGGACTTGTTTATATTGTGTAAGATTAGAATTGTAAGACTGTTTCATCTTAGTTAATGTAACTGTTCTTTCTCCATCCTTCAATGAATATTCTGTTTGTTTTTCTTTCTCAGAGGTAAATACCAAAAAATCTTCATCTCCAATGTATGCAACTTATTGCCACTCTTTTAAGGAAGTGACTGTGGATGTGCAAATTAGGGTGACATCCTACTCATAGAAAAATGCACTTGCAATTCATTCTGTGATTTGCATCCTCCTGCATCTTCTTCCACACTTATCTTTGTTCAGTTTTTACCACTAATTTATGCATCAGCACTCCAGATTTCTCTTTATATAAGAATGGAATTTCTACTTATTTAAAAATTTCTTGTTTGTTTTCACTGATTCTTCAGGCTATAATATCCTATGTAAACTTTTTAAAAATTAACATTTTAAAAATAATGCTTCCCATTATCACAGCATTTTCAAATAAGGCCCTCAATATTTGATATATTTTTTAAGGTTCTTCAGCTGATTCCAATGTGCATCCATGTTTAACAGCCACTAAACTACAGTGACAGTTTTCTACTTAACTATTATTCTTTCTGTTATTTTCATTCACAAATGGTCATTTCTTTATTAGAAAATACACTTCTAGTCTCAAGTATTTTAATAAGTTAGAAAATTTATTTATATTCTCAAAATGTCTTCCATTTTTTCCTACAAATGTGAATTTTGCTATATATGCAATAATGACCTTGCAGGCCTTCCTATTCTGCACTTGGATGCTCTGATTTCTTTTAAAGTTCCCAAATAATTGGGCTCTCATAGTAAACTACACTTTGAAAGAATAAGTTTTGTTTTTATATATATTCAGTGACTCTGGGATGCTTTTGAGTTTGTTTCTACCACATGCTTTGTTCACTGGGCTGTGGAACATTAAGTAATAACACCACACCACACACACTTTTCTTGTCAATTTTCCTGCTATAAATTTTTCTGGGCTTACTAGAGGTTTTACCTGGGACCTCATATATGGGCACTCAATCACTGAACCCTACCTGCTCCCAAGCCTGCTATCAATTTTGATAAAATTCTGACTTAATGAATATTAATTCCATGGATTAAAGGGTAAAATAGGAAAATGTGTGTCATGTAAGTTTATATTTGCTTACTGAAGTTTTTTCATACGACAGGTACAGTGTTAGATGCTCAATTTGAAGCATACCATTGATTTTATCTTTTAATTCCCTATAAAAGTCTCTATCAGGTATGCAATAAATGAATACATAGTCAAAAGTTTTTCAGGTGCTGCATATAAGTAGCAGGACTAGAAGGCAGGTCCACCTATCCTCAAAGTATGATCTTAAATATCTTACTTTCTCAGGACCCCTTTAGTATGTGAAATTTTCCTTTGAATTATTCATTCCTTTAAGTTCCTATCTATTTTTAAAAAGGAATTCTTGTGATTTTCATACTGTTCTGTTAATAGGTTTAAAATTATGAAGACTTAACATAAATAACAAAGCCATCATTCCTAAAATGGATTATTACTTAAATCTGAAGCTGGTGATATTGCAGATACCAGGGGACATGCATTTGAGAAGATTTCCAATTGTCACTTTTGTGATCAAACACCTAATTACATTGATATTAGGGGATCCTTAAGGAAAATATTAGAGCACACCAGAGTGAGGGCCTCACTGAAAACTTCACACATTCAAAGTATCCAGTCACTTCTAAGTTCTCACACATGAAAAGAAAACCAGGGCTAACCACAAATCTGAGGAGAGTCTCTATGAAAGATAGAGACCAGTTCAAGAATACAACAAAAATGTCAAATTTGCTTTCCCTCAGAACAGTAACCTAAAAAAATAAAAATTTTGGAAGAATGAGGGTAGATGATAAGGTTTCCCATATGTGGTATGATGAGGAATTGAGAAAAAGAAATGCATGTGTTTATAAACAGAAATAAGTTCCCCAAAGTATCAGCCAATGCAGTTAGAAACAGATAATTCTATAGAAGGAAGAATGGAGCATGAGGCTAAAGAAAAACTATTGCTATTTTTTACAATGAATATTATAAATTTTATCACATGGATAATTTGGTTACAATTTGAAATACATAATGAAAATAATACAGGATGACATAAGACAAAATAGGTGGGTTGATTAAAGATACTGATTTGTATCTGGAACATCACTGAAGGAAGCTTCTTCTCAACCCTTGAAAACAGATTAATCCATAAATAAAAAGAGAAATGAGACTGAAATCTCAAAATTTTCTAATTGTTTTTCCACAACTGCTGTTGTTAATTTTTAATCAAATGGAAGTAGAGGAGAAAAGCTAGAGATATGAAAGTAAAGATATAAATAGAGATGAAAACAGATACAAGGACATAGAAATACAGACATAAAACAGCCCAATGAGGGGGCTGGCTGTAGCCCAGTGGATAGAGCACCAGTTCACCACATGGGAGGCCCCGGGTTTGGTTCCCAGGGGCCTCTCTGAGTTGACAGACTGCCTTGAGAGGGCAAGCTGCCATGGGAAGGGCAGAGCCACCATGGGTAAGGCAAAAAGCCACCACAGGCAGGAAAAAGCCACCACAGGCAGGGCAAGTCACCCACAAACAGAGCAGAGCCACCCACAAGTGGGGCAAGCTGCCTGCATGGTGAGCTGACTCGGCACGTCACCGCAATGGGGGGAGACAAAGCATACACAGAACACAAAAATGAACACAAGAGCAAGCAGAAAGGAGAGGATATGTAACAACAAAAAGCCCAATGAACAAAATATAAAAATTAATTCATTCTTGACCTCGGTGAGCTATAAGAAATAAATCACAACAGCTATTAATGTTAATATTATATTTTTATTATATAATATTTCAATATTGCTCCTTTCAGGTTTTTTCATATTTACTGTTTTCTTCTTTGTTATATATAATTATCATTATATGTTAGTATTTTGAAATTTTGATCCATCCTTTCTTGGACATCTGCTTCCCAAGTCATTCCCTTTCCAGTTGTTTCTCCTTAAGACTCATGTGCCTCAGGTTTTGGCCCCTAAAGTCCTTCTATGCTCCCTTATGGATATCATTTGCCCTGTAGAAAATTGGGTGGGTTTGGAGGTCATACCATGAACAGAGTCAGGAAATGGTAAGTTCAAGAAAGAGAGGGAGGGGGTAGATTTTGGGCAGAGAAACTGCAGCAGCCAAGACCGTGTGGTCTTTCAACTGTGGAATTAGAACTCCAGGGAAATTTTCATGTCAGGTTTTCACTCTCAAGCCCCCTGTGAGCAGGCATTATTGGGATTATACTGGAATCCACTTGACCTGGGTCCTTGGGGAAGGGAGGGTTAGTGTGATTGCCTCAGCCAGCAGGATATTTGTGCAGTTCTGACTTTATGCTTATAGACACCACATTAAAGAACTGAACTTTGCCACTGATTTCTGATGTTAGGGCAAGAAGCAGGCAGAGCTTTTCACAAGGCATTGTATAAGGAGATCCAAGCAGAAATGTGAATGCACTTCTCTTTAGCCTTCCCTTTCACAGTTACAGAAGGCACACTGTGCTCCAGGCTGCAGCCACTCACCTCCTCCACTACACAAACATATGGTTTCCAGGAACAGGCAAATCCACAATCATGAGCAACATCTGGGAGGAGGGATGGCTGTATTGGCCTGAATGTTCATGTGTACAATTGTGTTTGTGTAGTGGAGGAGGTGAGCTTTTTCAGGAACAGATTTCTTGGGACAGAGCCAGGAGTTTCTGCTAATTCAAATATTTGTATAGCAATCAAGATTTAGGACCCTTGATTGGATCTTTCCAGCAATGCTTAATTGGAAGTGAAATACTGGAAAGTAGGGCAGAGATGAGTGAGAATCTACATTAATCCCAACCAAGAGGTTGATATGATGCTGGGCTCTGCCCCCTGTTTTCTGCCCCTGCTCTATTGGAAGGGCTCAGAAAAACCTCAACAATCGTGAAAAAATTTTATCCTGTTGTCTCAGCAACATGACATTCTTGAAATGGCTGTTCTGGGTCTCTTCATCCTGTAAATTCTCTGCAGCTTCTTCATGCATGTAAAAGCCAAATCAATGATGAAGGGGCTCCCCTGGTCCACTGTGTCTACTCAAACATATGTACTGATGTCATTACTAAGTATGAGCTGTGTGAAAAGGCCCATGATAATGACTTGAACAGTGTGAGTACTTCATAAATTAGTTATTAGCAAAAAATATATGTCTATGTGTGCACAAATGCATATAAACATAAGAACATGTATACACACAGACACAACTTAATCTTCCTGAATGCCAAGGGACAACACAGGAGCAAGAGCCCAGCACTAAGGGTTCTCCAGGAGCCATTTCTGCCAAAAAGTGGGTAATGTGGAGAAGGACTTCAGGGGAGAATCTCTAGGAGGCCATAGATAAGTGAGCTCCTGCCCAGGAACTGAGCCCCTCTCTGACTATCATGTACTCTTTGAAGTGAGCAATGGTGGTAAGAAGTTTGTAGGAACCTGTCTGGAGATAGCTAAGAGGGTTGAACATGGGAAGTGGTGAGAGCAGAGTGGAGAAAGAACATCTTACATTCAGTTAACCTTGATTCTCTGATTGTAGTATCTCCCCAGAACTTGCAGGCCCATATAAGCCCCTGACAATGGAATTATTCTCTTTACACATAAGGATGCTGAACCTCAGAGAGGAAGGGATGTATCATTCTTCAGAAAGCAAGTCAGAAAATTTATCTGGTTCCTCTCACAATTCTAAAGTTGAAATAGGAAATCAAGTCTCCTTTCTTTATCCCACAGGGGTTTGGGTTCTGATATCAGCATTGTAAAAAGCATATGGAGTATGTGAAGGGGTCCTGTAGGGGAATTCTACACATGGGCATGATTGTTTTGTAAGTTCACAATCTCAATAATAAGATATATTTTTAAAAGTTTGGGTGGGTTAGGGGAAAAATAAACAAAATATAAAATAGGGACTATAGTTTTTAGTAATATTTTGAGGATGCTCTTGCATAATTTGCAACCAATGTTTCACAACAATGCAAGGTGTTGGAGGGGTGATGTTTGGGACCTCTATATGATGTTATGCATGTTTATTTTGTAGCTTCACAACTTTTACTGTACACTTATTGTTTATGCAAATCTGTGTATGAATATGTCAATAAAATGTATTTTTTATAAAAGCATATGGGGAAACAGTGGAGATAGGGTAAAAAAGCTTAAAACCCTGACACCATTTAGGCCCTGGTCAGGAGTAAGACCAAAGCAGAGCACTAATGTCAAAAGACTACCTCAGGCTGCTGGATATTGTTTCACCATGGGTGTATTAGTCAGCCAAAGAGGTGCCTTTGCAAAATATACCAATAATTGGTTGGTCTTTATAAAGGGTATTTATTTGGGGTAGAAGAATACAGTTACCAGGCCATAAAGCCTAAGTTTCTTCCCTCACCAAAGTCCACATGAAGGAGCAAGACAGTTGCTGACATCTGCCAGGGCTCAGGCCTTTGGGTTCCTCTCCTGCCAGGGCTGCATTTCTCTCTGGGCTTAGTACTTCTTCCACAAGGTCAGCTGTAGACTATCAGGTGAACAGCCATCTCCAACATCAGACCTGCATCTCAAAAATCTGCTTCTCAAATCTGCTCCCTCTGTCTTTGGCCTTGCCCTTTATACTTGAGACCACACCCACCAAGGGGTGGGGTTCAATGCCTTACTGATGCAGCCCAGTCAATGCCCTAATCATAACCCAATCATGCCCAGATGAACAGATCAGTTTACAAGCATGATTCAATTTATATTTTTGGAATTCATAATTAGATAAAACTGTCAAACCATTACAATGGGAATGTTTCTTCATCTGGTCTTTTAATTCTCAATACATAATAGCATTTATCTCCAAACACTGTAAGAATCCTAGGAAATGATTTCCACAAGTATATTCATAGCATATTTATTCTTAATAACCCCAATCTGGAAACAGACCAGTATTCCCTCACTAAGACAATGTAAAGACAGTCAATGGTAATTCATACAATTGAAAATTACCAAGTATTAAAAAGAACTAACTGGTGCTATATACCACATTCTTATACTGAGGAGTGAAAGATACTTAATCCAACAGAGTACATAAAGTATGATTTGATGAATATGAACTCCTAGAACAGGAAAATTTTATCTGTGGTGGAAAACAAAATCAGAGCTCTGGTTGCCTTTGAGAGAATAAAGGTCAGAATGACAAGTTGAGAGTAATTTATGGAATGAAGTTTAATGGTCTGTAACTTAAGGATTTAGGTGCATAGGTATATATGTATATGTTTGTTAATACACATCACTTAAAATATGTGTATGTAAATGTATGTAATGCTAACTAAAATGAATAAAATAAAAATATTGAACTCTAAGCATATTCATTCTGAATTATTAAGGGCAGTGTTGACAGATGTCTACAACTTTGTATGACAGAGATAAAAAATAAGTTGCCTCAATTTATGAATGAGGTACATTGTCCTAAAGCAAGTATATTCAAATGTTTTTGTTAGGATGTATGCTGTAGACTATGGTTGTCAACTGAAAAATTCTTTCAGCTTTTCATTATTTTTTTAAAATTTTTCATGATAACATATTAGAAAACAAAATCATTTTGAATCCCATCTTACATTCACATTTTATGGAAATCCCTAAGCAGAGAAATATGATGATTCAGGGAACTGGATCTGTTGGAAACATGAGACAAAAGAGGAAAGAAGTCTGTTAAAAGCATGACCAATACAGTATTGGAACTTTCCCCAGGATTACAGATTCCTTTCAGGATTGAATGGAAACTCCCTGCCCTCAGTGTTCTCCCCCACCCACTTCCCAGGTATCTACACAGATGGAGTTGGCTTTCATTACACAGATCAGAAGGAGCCTCAGATCACACAGAGCATGTATATGACCATGTGAAGGACACACTGTTCTCTGAATGTGCTTGGTTGGGGTAACTGTTAATTCCACAAGAGAAGACATACTCTTTGCTGGTCTCCTACCTGAAGAACTACTGGTGTGGACTCAGATGTTCTTTATCTGCTTTGATGGAGAAGAAATGCACCAATTAAGGCTGACCATGGCTTTCTCCCTGTCCTCTTTCTGCAGATTCAGAACCTCTGGTGATCGTTTTTATTAGGTCTCTATGTTTTGTTCCAAAGCAAAGCACAATTCCTCTCAGGCTTATGCCAACTTCAGTGAACACATGTCACATTCCAGCTTCCTCAAGTGGTCATCAGCTTCTTCCCATCTGACTCTACTATTTTCTTTTAGGATTGAAAATATTTTCATCATTTTCAACTTCTTCACCTTCTGAGGTTTTCTCTATCTACTCTGGTGGTTTGCATACAGGTAACACTGCCTGGTGCACATTCTCACAACATCACTTCTATTCCTGTCAGCCCAAGGACCTGAGACTTTCTGGGATTCCCATACTATTAGGATCACTAAGCTTGATGTTGCTTATTCTGGTGATGTTCTCTGTTGTCATTGCTTTGAGCATGTGAATTTTGACATTTCCTTCCTGATCACAACAGGGTTCAGCTTTGCATTTCTCTTTCTTTAGCTGCCCCAAGAGTAGAGGAAGTGGATGTTGATTGGAAGCATGAGACCTGATTCTGTGACTGAGACTCAGGAAAAGCATGATAAGAAAGGCCTCTGCAGCATAATTTACATTGAATACCAAGGAAAGTAGGGACTGGCAGAAAGAGCAGAAGTGAGGGAATTACCTCTCTGTGTACAGAATCCTTTGTCTACATCAGAACCTGGGTCCCAGTCTTTTATCTCTGGCCTCATTTGCCTGTCCAGTCTTTACTTGAGGTACAGGACACATCACGGTGGGAATTCCAAACTAGACATCAATTTTTATTTAGACTCAAGAATCTGAATAAAACACAGAAGGAAAAACCAAAAATAAATGCTCATCTAGACATATAATTGCATAATTTGAAAAGAGAATCTTTAAGTCAGGTAGAAAATAAGAATATAGCCAATAAAGAGGGAATAAATGAAGAAATGACTACCAACACCAACAACAGAAGACAGAAGGACATGGCATGAGATATTTAAATTGCTATTATAAAGTTAATGCCAAAGTGCAATTCTAATAACTTTAAAAGCAGTTGTTCATGGAATAACAATAAAACAAACACCCTCTCTCAGTGTCTATCACTATCACTATGAACTTACAATTGGTTCTTTCATTCAAGGTTTCAGTTTATTTATTGTGGAAGTCTCTGATTGTGGTCTTCCACATGGGAAATAAAACCATCCTTTATGCTGTTGCTGTATATCATCACAATTTGAATCATCTCTCCAAAATGTGGTTTACTGAACAGCAAATGGTCCAAGCTGACTAAATAGCAGCCATGCTAAGATTGCCCAGTTGAGAGATGTGCATTTCCTTTTCCCTTTGCATTGCAGCAAAGGTTATGGGAGAATGAGGGGTAAGGTTACCCTGAAGAACCAACTTCTTCAACTCCCCATCCCATGCACATCATTGCCCATTATGAAAAGTTAATAATACTTAAAGAAAAATCATGTTCTCTGAGTGAACACCCTGCCTCTTTGTGGGATAGTATATTTGTCACTATGCATCTGAGAGCATCCCTGTCACCAAGCCTTCTGACTTAATGTGTTGTTGGGGATGGGTTTTTCCTTCCCCTGGCCAATCCAATACTTGCTGCTGCAATTATATAAAGACAAAACATCCCAAATGAGAAAGGAGGGCCTGAAACAAACTCTGAAACTATCCCCTATGACTAGGGTGAGATGTGGATCTTTCTGAATTTTAAATATTCAAGTGAATGAACGGCACAAAAAATGGATTCAAAACTGGTTCTTGTATGGCCAACTCAGAAAATGATGAATCAATTCCTATCCACTACTCCTTGACCATCCTTATTAAAGTAAACATAGCCAGTTCACAGGTTTATGAGCAAATTTGTGTTACCTTCAGCAAAGGGAAGAAAATTGCCCAGATTCTAGTCTTAAACATGTAGCACATATTTTCTGAGTGATAAAATGAGCTCTCTATTTAGCAGATTAATGAAACATCTAGACTAAATTCAAAATTATCAATTATTCAATTAATAATTGAAGACATATCCTGCAGTTTTTCTTTGTGGGAAAATTTAACCCCAGAGAAATGTCCCCAATAGTCAAAGACATATTGTGAATTGTTTTTATTTTCCTGATTGAAGGATTTTATTATTATTATTTTATACACATTATTTAATTCATTAATTTTTTTAAAAGCTACATCAATTACATAAATGTTACATAAAAATTTTAGGGGTACCCATATGCCCCATCTATCACACCTCCCACAACCTCCCACATATACATTCTTCATTAGTGTGGCACATCATCTGCAATAGATACACACATTTTGGGGCTCTTCCACTAAGAATGGACCATAGTTCTCATTGTAGACCACACTCTCTCCCACACAGTTCTGCATGTTATATGATGATAAAAAATGGCCTATATCTGTCATTGCAATGTCATTCAGGATAATTCCCAAGTCCAAAAAAAGCCTGTTTTACACTGCTTTTCCCTCTCTCTGCCCCAAAAGCATCTGGTGGACACTAGCTTCACATAATTTTGTAATTTATTCCATTGTGTGAATCACAATAAGTCTATAACAGGATACCAGTAAGTCCACACTAGTCCATAGCTCTTCCCCCCATCCTGAGGAGTCTGGGATGGTGAAGTCCCCTCCACTTCCAGGTGAGAGGGCTCTTATATATCATGGATAAGATGGATGAGATTATCCTGCCTGCAGCTGCAGACTCTCTCCATTCCCTGGGATAGCCATTGTCCATCATCATCTCCCCAATAGGTGTCCTGGGTGAGTAGGAGTTGCAGCTCCACTGAGCTTTTGGCCCCAGCAGGTACATGGACAGCCCATAGACTCTACTCTCTGGAAGTACAACTAAAACTCTGGCATCACATATAGGTTTGAATAGAAGAGACAGATGGACCATGTGCTGGGTAGACATATTTCAATCTGCCTCTGTCACGCTCAGGAGCAAGGATTCCAAATTAGGGCCCATGAGTAATGTACCAAACTCTGGGGCTATCTGCCCTGATAGAGGACCTGGATCTCTCCAGAGCCCTCAGGAGCCCCTCTGTTGGGGGTGATATCTGCATTGGAATCCTATGAGGCCCTACTGGGATGTGCATAAGTGTTACATCTGGGATGACCTCTGGACTCACCTTGAAGTCTCATAGCCCTATGAACTCATTTGTCTTAACCATTTCCCCTTTTTGTTCAAAGTTTTTTTCCAGTCATATTGCCCATTGGCACTTGATTGTAATCCCTCATTGCCAGGGAGGCTCCTCCCCAGGAATCATGTACCACCCTGGGAGGAATGTAATTCATTCATATGCGGAGTTTGGCTTAGAGAGAGGCTACATTTGAACAACAAAGAGGCTCTCAAGAGTCAACTCTTGGACACCCCATAACAATAGGCTGTTTCAAATTCAAGAGCATAGAATCATAAGACTAGTCATCAGTAACAAGGGCCCAACAATGGATCATCCTCCTTTTCCAGATACTGCCCCTGCACTTGGGGGGCTGTTGCTAATCTCCTGGAGAATATGGCAGAGCTCTCCAGGATGGGAATTCAGTATTCTCTCATTTATTGACAAAGAAGATTTAGATCACAGCAAAGTCACACACATAATACAATACACTCTCATATACTCAACCTCCTCCCCCATTCCCCACCCTACACCAAAACCTTTTTGTATGTGGATGGCAGTGCCATCATAACTAATATATAGATGGTGAAACACAGCTACCAACATTGTCATTGGTCCACAATATGGTCCACATTTTATATGGTACACTTTTATAAATTTTGATGACATTCTCCCTATCCTGTGTCCATCACTGCAAGGCAATGGAAAACATTTCAACAGACACTAAATGCCCCTTGTTCAATCCACACTGTTCTTTCCTCCCCCTCCCCCCAGGTTCCACAAAGACCCCCTGGCTTGACTCTTTGAATAACAGGTTCATAGTTACATGCAACGATGTGTCTTGGCCCTCTGGTTCCTCCCCCACTGGGAACTGACCCTGCTCTGAAGAGTCACCCACCTGTCTATTTATGAGCCAATTCGTCCTTCAAAAATAAGGAGTCCATCACCTTCCCTCTCATTGTGTGGGTCTCCACCTACTTATACAACACATTATGACAGGGTGAACACTCCCACACTACCCAGATGCCCATTCCAGATATGCCCCCAACAAACACCCCAAGGATGTGACACTTCTCTGTCACATTGCCACAAGAGTGTTCCCACCTCTGCACACCTAACTCCACACTCAGATATCCCAAGTTTTCACCCAATCCCTCTTCCACCCCCCCCAATGTCCCCAGTACTCCAACCTATGTTCCCAATCCACCCACCTGCCAACTCTGCACCACCAAACCCAACAATGTCACCACCCACCTGTCCCATTCCCCCAACATGCAACCACACTCCATCACCTTACCACAGATTATGTGCCCATGGGTGATGTCTCACAACTTTCTCTTCTCTTTTTCTCTGTCTTGTAAACCTAGCTTTCAGACCCTAGTTCTCAGGGACTGCTCAATTTCCTTTATTCATATCAGTGAGGTCATGTACAGTTTATCCTTCAATGCCTGGCTTGCTTCACTCAACATAAGGTCTTCAAGGTTCATCCATGTTATCCCGTGTGTTAGTGCTTTATTCTTCCTTACTGCTGAGTAATATTCCATTGTATATATGTACCACATTTTGTTTATCCATTCATCTGTTGATGGGCACCTGGGTTGATTCCAACTTTTGGCAATAGTGAACCATGCCGCTATGAACATTGGTGCGCCTATATCTGTTTGTGTCTTTGTTTTCAGTTCTTCTGGGTATATACCCAGCTGTGGAATCACTGGATCATATGGAGGTTCTATAGTAAGTTTTTGAGGAACCACCAAACTGTTCTCCATAGTGGCTGGATCATTCCATAGAAAGGAGCCAAGATAGCATCAGTGTATGTGGGCACTCACCATCTCTCCAGCAGATGAATGCTGATTGAGGATGGGAGCCTTTGCAGGTGGTCTTTTCTGGGAGCCAGTGGAACAAGAGTTTTGGGTGCATTGATCTGGAGGGAGCTAGATTGTGAGGTGGACTATTCAATATAGTATTGTGAGTTCTTTATTCCCCAGCTGGATACACAGTTGGCTAAACCCTACACTCTTGGTGGGGGGCTGGGCAACACTGAGTTCTTCTGGTGGTCTGTTGAGGGGGGAATACACTGCAAGAGTGAGAAGGTTCTGGAAAAGTGTGGAGAAGAGTTTCCTTTCTGTGGGTTTGGTCAGCAGGACCCCCTAGCAGTTTTTGGGAGTGAATTAGCCAGCTGGAAGTGGTGTTGGGCTCAGGGGAGATGTGAATGTGTGGTGTAAAGCTGCTTTACCTAACAATGGGACACAGAGGCTAGGTTCAGGAAGTGATGGAGCCAGCAATTTTATAGCTCTGCCCTGAGTAATACAGTCTCAGGTCCCTGGGTGGGGGCAAGCAGTGGGAAGTAGTTGATAAGTTTCCACAAGCTTATTTGGGGTCCCTTCACAGGAGGTGTGGTCCAGACAAGGTATTCTTTTAGGACCCTAATTTCATCAAAAGAAGAGAGAGAAATGTTTTGACTTGGTTTGATCACTAAATTCTGCCTCAAAGCCTGCAGAGGGAAGGTTGCAAGGTAATTGATTAATGAACACAAACTGAGAGGCTCCTCAAGGGCCTGAGAAGGAACACTGTTCTTCCTTAGCTTTCTTTGAGTGCATGTTTGTGTGTTTGTTTGGTTCTTCTTTGCTTGTTTGTTTGTCCCTTTTCT
>PVKH010019222.1:0-14915 GCA_004027955.1 Chaetophractus vellerosus
CTGCCCTGCCTGTGGCGGCTCTTGCCATGTCCGTGGCAGCTTCTTGCCCTGCCCACGGCGGCTCCGGCCCGCCCATGGCGGCTTGCCATTCTCAAGGCGGTCTGCCCGCTAGGAGAAGTCCCCGGGAATCGAACCCAGAGCCTCCCATGTGGTATGCCGGCGCCCTATCCACTGGGCTATCGAGCCGGCCCCGTTAATTGTTTTATAATATACCTGCTTTTCTCATGTTTTTCTTCTTCAAACTACTTTATGGCCATTTGTAACATTTACTTAACTTGAGATCTTCCAAGTATATGGTTATATACCATAGTATGACAGTGAGATGATAAGGATGAAATAAACATGCAGAACTTTTTTCACTGGAGGTTGTCATATGGCAGGAGAGTATAAAATTGGTAGATGATATATATTAAATCAGTATTCATCAATACAATTTTCAATTCATCAATACAATTTTCAGAAATTTTCCTTTCCCAAGTCAGACTTGGCCTGGGGCATTTCCTCTCTCCCCTGGCTTGGTGGGAACTATGTGGTACATAAAATTCTCTGCCCTCTTAAGGTTACTCCAGATTCTAGTGGCCATGAATCCTATTAAGAAATAACATATATGATTATATGGTAATTCTGCTGACAACAATTTTTTCAATCCACTGTTTGCTGTTGTTGTCAGAAAGACTTGCAAGAGTCAGTGATGACTCAGATTTATTCTCTGTATAATTATCTCTTTCTTCCTTTCCACTGGCATCTGTAGTGAGAGAGCTAGGAGACTATGAGCTATACTTTAAGCTGTTTACCTGACATCTAAGGATTTGGTATGTTATTTACATCCCCAACCAATATTTCTGCGTTTCCTGATAGCAGTTAACTTTTTTAAAAAAAGATTTATTATTTATTTATTTCTCCCCACCCCTTCATTGTTTATACTTGGCAGTGTCTGTTCATCTTCTTTGTTTCTTTAGGAGGCACCGGGAACTGAACCCAGGACCTCTGATGTAGGAGGGAGGCACCTAATTGCTTAAGCCACCTCTGTTCCCTGCTTTTGTTGTGTCTCTCACCATTTTCCTTTTTGTGTCTCTTGTTGCATCATCTTGTGTCAGCCTGCCATGTCTGCCCATTGTGCCAGCTTGCTGTCTTTTTTAGGAGGCACTGGGAACTGAACCATGGACCTCCCATGTGGTAGGCAGGAGCTCAATCACTTGAGCCACATTCACTTCCCCTTGAGCTACATCCACTTCCCTCCCAGCACTTAACTTTTCCCAATTTTTCTCTTCTTCACCTTGGAGTAAAGTGAAAGATCAATAAATCCTGCCTTCCTCCTAAATTGACATAATTAGACATCACACTAGGAAATTGGAGGTAAATAGAGATTTCCATTCTCCTGATAGATATTACTAAAGAGTTCTCTCCTTGTGCTGTGCTGTGAGGCACAGCAATGGTTCACAAACTGCCCTTGATTTTGATCCATTATCAGCTCTCCTTCTTTTCTTCATTCATTCCTTTTTGTCTTGTTTCATCATTTATTAAGCCCATAGCATGGTCTATCCATCTAAAATGTTTGCACACACAGCCCAAAACATATACATTTATATGCATTCTAAAACATAGACTAATAAAGATTAAAAAGGCAAAGATAAAACTAAATAGAAATAAAAGCTTTATATACGCATAAAACACAGAAATATAAGGGCAGTGGAGTCCAAGGGATAGTCCTTGGTGTCCCATTGAATTTCAGAAAAAGCCTGGGTTATGTTGCATACTGTGGCTAATGAAAATATTACTCATGGTAAAACCCCTGACTTACTGATATAATTTCCATCAAGGCTTATGGCAGTTTTATGTATGCACTTATGAAGGGAGACTCTCAAATACTACTACTGTTCTATATCGAAGGGACTAAAGTACTTTCAGGAAAGAATTTTTAATCTTCTTGTGTTTGAAAAACATAAAATGAGGTGATGACTGGCAAATGAGAGCAAGCCTGTTTAATATTAAGATTATGATGCAAATTGACAAGAGCCCAGGCATTCCAAGCCCAAGTTGCTAGGCACCTTCTCCTTGCTCCCATCTGAGTATAATGATGTATTGTTAGCCTTAGTGGAGGTACAAAAGGGTTATTAGACCTTTGAGTCCATCTGCTACCCATGCAAAGGAAACAATTGAACTAACACTGCCTGCTCTTTTCCTTGGTTTCTTGCCACCTTAATTATAGTTCATCTGGGCTCTGTGCATACTTGCTGCCTTGAATGGAACATTCTCCAGGACTGTAGGAGAGTGAAAGCTCAGGTAAGAGAATTGAAGCAGAATTTGCAGTTAGAGCTTGGGGGAAGGTGATAGCTGGCGAGTCATCCAAGCAATCAAACCCCAAACACAGGCTATCCACAACTCAAGTTGCCTCAATTGAATACCCAAACTATCTATTTTTATGGAACTTTCAATTCAAACTTGGTCCCGATTTTTATTTTTAAATGTTCATATATGTGAGTTTTTTTTTGAGACTGTTATATAAAATTATATATTTTTGAATGACAGAAATTAGGAATGAACAATTTTACTCTTCAGCTTTACATACCAATTTTTTTAAGGTCAGTAGTCAGCTCCATGCTTTCTGCTGGGGTTCTCCTTGTGGAAGATGTCTTCATTCATGGGTGTACTATGTACTTGGTCTGTGGACTAGATAACATGGGCTGTGGATGATGTATATCTCCCCATGGGTTACCTCTAACTTCATTTATTATTCTCTAGCCAATTTGAGACTCAAAATTTGATGTTCTAGGAATTTACCATGTGGCTTCAGAAAGGGTGATAAATATTTAAATTCTGGAACTCCAAGGGAAATTTTGCAAGTCTTTCCTCCTCTCTTTTTAAATAAATGCTTTCACTGTGTGTCCAGGGTAGCTTTCTCTTGCTCTGTGTAACTAGGACGATGGAGAACCTTTGGACAACTTTATATTTAAAGTAAACCCTCTTGTTGCATTAATGGAAACATATTCCCCCCATAGTATCAAATTTGTTCTTTCCTTTTGGGTCTGATTTTGTGTTTTCCAAACCTGTGAGCACTAAAGGACATATATTAGTTCCTAATAAGCATGTAATTGAGAAATGTGGACAAACCATTTGTAATGAATACAAGTGAGAATGCATTCTCTTTGCCCAGTGTTGGAGGGTCTAACTTTCATTAGTTCTATTGGAAAAAATTATTGGTAAATTGGTTATATTTTTCAAAATGCATTTTTCCTTAAGCAATTGAAAAGTTCAATTAGAAATTATTGTCAATATTGATTGGATAGCCTATAATAGCCAAAGTTAGAAGATGGCCCTGGTCTGCATTTTTTTTTTTTTAAAGCTTTATTTATTTTATTACATATCTCCCCTTCCCCCCCGCTGCGGCGACGCGCCGAGACTGGTCACTGCGCAGGCGTGGCTTTCCCCGCTTGTGGGCGGCTTCTGCTTCCATTCACGGCCGGCTTTCAGTTCGCGGGTGGCTGGCTGCGCTCCATTCGCGGGCGACCTGCCCTGCCCGTGGCAGCTTTTGCCCTGTCCGTGGCAGCTTTTTGCCCTGCCCAAGGTGGCTCTGGCCCGCCCGTGGTGGCTTGCCCTTCTCAAGGCGGTCTGCCCGCTAGGAGAGGTCCCCGGGAACCGAACCCGGGGCCTCCCATGTGGTATGCTGGCGCCCTATCCACTGGGCTATCGAGCCAGCCCCCTGGTCTGCATTTTGTTTTCAAAAGCTACTGTTTTATGTGCTAGTCAGAGGATTGAAACAATGCAACTGGAGTATATTAGGAGTTAGTCAAACTCTCAGAGCATAAGAATCACCTGGGGTTTATCCTCTGGAGATTTAGACTAGGAAAAGAGTGAAGTTGGGAATTTGTACTTTGATTTCTCCTGGGATTCCAGGGATCAAGCAAATTTGGGAGCCATTGGATAGAGCATATGTTTTTTCCCCTAGTTCTGAAAATCATGACTTGATTCTCCATCATGCTCAAACTTATAGGTATTTAGAACTAGAAGTATTGTACAGCTACTTGGTCTGAACCCCTCAATAAAAATAAAATATTACAGGCCGATAGCTCAGTGGATAAGAGCGCCGGTATACCATATGGGAGGCCCCGGGTTCGGTTCCTGGGGACCTCTCCGAGTGGGCAGACGGCCTTGAGAAAGGCAAGCCACCGTGGGCGGGGCAAAGCTGCTGTGGGCAAGGCAAAAAAGCAGCCACAGGCAGGGCGGAGTCCCCACGGGCATGGCAAAGTCACCCGTAAAACACGGAGCTGCTGCCTGCCGAAGCGCGGAAGCCGGGCAGCCCGCAAAACATGGAGCACTGCTGCCCGCAAAACATGGAGCGGAGCCGCCTGTGAAAACGGAATGGAGCCACCCACGAACGGGGCGAGCCGCCTCCGCGGAGGGCCAACTAGGCGCATCGCCGCAAAGATGGGGGGAGACAAGAAGCAGACATTAAAAGATATATATATATTTCTACAATTAATTATAGGAAAGTTGGAAAATAGATATAAAAAAGAGAAAAGAAGAAAATAAAATTATTACCTTTCTTCCACCACCTACAGATAGCTTTTATTTATGGTTTGTAATATTCTTTCCTTTCTCTTAAAAATGTCCTTAAAAAATGGGAGCACACTGTACATATTTGTACAAATACATATTGTATGTTTAAAACTTGCTATTTTTTACGTAATATAGGGAACATTTTCCATGTCCTTAGATGTTCTTGTACAGTGTCATTTTAAGGTTGCAGTCAATGATTTGTCTTTAACATACTTAGCTTAATCAATTCCTTATCATTGATCATTTAGGTTATTTTTCATTTTCCCTTATTATAAATGATAGATTAACATCCTGATTGAAAAATCTTTGTGCGCATCCTTGATTATTTCCTTAAGATACATTTCCAGAAGATGAATTTTCTGGACAAATGATAGTTAGGAGCATGAACCCTGAGCCATGAAAGCCTGGGTTTGTATCCATGTTTCACCACTTATTGGCTGTGTAAACTTGGGCAAGTTTTAGTGCCTTGGTTTCCTCATACATAAAATGGGACTAATTATAGAACCCACCACATAGGATTGTTGTGAAGATGAATTGAGCTAATATATGTGAAGCACTTAGGATAATGTATGGGGCAGAATAAGAGAAATGTTGATTATTATTATTCCAACACTAAGGCAATTACATTTGGGGCTTTTTGAAAGTTGTAATGGTTAATTTTATGTGTCAACTTGGTTAGGTGATCGTGTCCTGTTGTTTGGTCAAACACTGGCCCAGATGGTGCCAGGAAGATATTTTGTAGCATCTATAGTCAGTTGACCTTAAGAAAAGGAGATTACCCTCAATAATATGGGTGGTCTCATCTAATCAGTTGGAGATTAGAATAGCAAAAGAACTGATAGTTCCAGAGAGAAGAAGAATTTCTGCTTCAAGATTACACCTACTACTCCTCTTTGAGTTTCCAGCCTGCTGCTGGTTTCCACACAGACTTACGACTCAAGCCTTTGACATCAATTCTTATTGCAATTTGCCTGCCCTAAGGAATTCGGCCCACCTGTGGGTATTGGATTTGCCAGCCCCCACAATCATGTGAGCCAATTCCTTAAAATAAATCTCTTAATATACATATACTTATGTCCTGTCTGCTCTGTTCCTCTGAAGAACCCCGACTGGTAGGAGTCATTACCAATTTTCCCTCCAGAAAGGCTGAAATAATGCTCCTACCAGAATTATTTAGAGTCCATTTCCCTTCATTCTCACCAATACTGCAAACCTTTTTTTGTTTACAGGTGAAGAAACTGACATGCAGTGAGACAAGTTCTTTGGCCCTGGTCTCACTGTCAGGCATTGATAGATTTGAGACTAGAATACAGATCTACACCTCTACAAATCTGTCTTTTCACCATTCCAGGTAAAGAATTTTAAATTTCTACATTTTAATGCAGCTTGTTTTACAGGACTGATTGGAGAAGCCTTTTATTTATTTATTTATTTTTGGTCCTCTAGATACAATGCAACTGTGGGAACAAAGTACTGAAAAAGGAGTCATTTGCCAGTGTGCTATGTGGTTAGTTGATTATTATACTTTTTTTCCTTTAGAAAGAGAAATTGACATTTATAAATCTTTATAGGTGGAAAAATATCTGAAAATGCATAAGACACACATGAACTTTTGTTTTTGAATTTGAAATAAAGGTTGGTCTTATGAATTTGTCACTAGAGGGCACTGTGTCTCTTCAAGTTTTCAGGCTGTGTTGTTTGGAAAAGAAATTCTGCTCCAAAGGGGATTTTTTATTTCAGTGAAGATTTTTGTTGGCATCCAGAGAAGTATAATCAAATATGAAGCGTGAGAGGTGCATAGAAACTGATAAAAGACTCTATGAGCTGATCAGGAGGTTATCCTTCTTTGGTTTCATGAAAATCCAAGTTTTAGGAGCTTTTAACATATGAAAATGGTTTTGATCTATTTCCTTTTAGTTCAAGTTAGTATTCTGGACTTGGGACTTATTGTTTTTCCCCTATGTAATATTTTATGTTACAGTTGTTCCTGTGAGTGTTACCTGGGTTAGTGCATGGCATTAACCAGTAATTATGGAATGTACTTTTACATTGTAGTGATTTTAAAGCACTGTTAAGCATTATATAAGTATTTTTTTCCCCAACAAAGTGACCTGGAACCTTTACTAAGTACTTTTGAATTTAACTGATATAATTTCAATGACATCTTTATTTTTACTTCTTCAAATAGTGTTATAGACTGGGCTTAAGAGAAAGCTCCTCTTGTAGCAATGATATTTCCAACTTGGACTGCTAAGCCTAGGATTAAGTTAATAAAATTGGTTAACAGCATTGTTTTGTCCTTGAAAAGAACCTTCCTGAAGGACTACACACTGTGTAATACATCAAGTAGCATCTTTGTTAACAATTTAAACTGATTTCCCATTTACACAACATAAAAACCCAGAAACATTGAAGTGGTGGTAGTTGCTGGTTTTAATTTGATAAACTTGCAAATGATTTACCAAATTTTCTCTTATATATATTTGTCATCTTGTAGTAGGTTGTTTAGGAAAACCCCCCACAAATAATTAAGTTTGAATTTGTTCTGGTCTTATTAAATGGGCTTGATCGAAATGAGGAGGAGACATAAATCTGTTACAACCATCTGCTGGATTCTTTCCTTTTCCAAGAAAAAAATATAAAAATAAAGGCTCTTAATTTCTATTTCCGCTTCAATCTGGAAGCCAATCTATCAAAAATCAGGAACACTATGTTGTCCAACCTGAGTGATCTCCTTATGTTTCCTAAGCAAACTCACCTGCAAGTGTTTGCCTGCCCATTTCCTCCCCATTTCACCTCAGTTCAGAGTTTGCCCTGCCTCCTTTCTTTCCTCCCCTTCCTTCCTTCTCCTTCCCTCCCTTCCTCCCGGCCTCTCTCTCCTTAATTCCCTCCCTCCTTCCTTTCTCTCTCTCTCTTTTTCTTCTTTTTTTCTCAGTAAGTAGTCTAACAAGCTGCAGGATTCTACATTTCCAATTGAGTTTATATATATGTATTTATTTCTAGGGTTGCATTTTCTGAAATATTCAAACCTTGTAATATGGCATCTTGCCACACATTGGGTTCAAATCATGTTTCCATATACAGTACATTCCTTTTACTATAAGATAGAATATTTTAAATAGTGGCAGTGTTTCCCCCAATATCAGTATTAGAGTGTGCTTTGTGGAAAGTGAGATCAAAGTGGGGAGGGTACTCCTTGTCTTCCTCCACTGGCAGTGAATATTAGTGGCCAATTTAGCTCTTACCGGGCCCATGGGCTCGCTACTTTTAACATCAGTGCTTTCTCTACTGTGGCACTGTCGTTGGAATCTGTTTTTCCTTCTTCCGATAATGTCATTGAATACCAATATATTTGGCAGGCTCAGCACTCCACATGCATTACCGGCTGCACTCCTAGCATCACCTTGTCTTGGCTTAAGCAGGATTTGTAAGTGTTCTTTGGGAATCCAAAATGGCTCATACTTCCAGAAAGTTTATCTTGTAGGCAGCTCTTATGAATTACTTGGATGTCAGTCCCTTTTAGAGTAACCCTGGGAGTCCCTTCATTACACTTTAAAAATAATATATTAGGGAAGGGATTATAGAAGTAGAAAATATGTGACATGTATATCTTGAAAATATTAAACTCTTGTTTTTTCAAATATTCTTAAATTAATGTTTCTTTTCAGCCATTCCACTATTACTATTCCAGAGAATGGGAGGGGGGATTCCTGCTTTGGGAATAGGAAGATGGACGTAGGGGAAGTTTTAAATCGGCTAAGTAAACAGCCAGGAAAGGGTTGAGGAAGCCAATAGCTAGATGTACATGTTGGGGCTTGGGCAGAACCTCGGTGGTTAGGAGGGGGTGGTAAAAGCAGAGGAGTTCTGAGGCATGGGAAGCCTTTGGCACACGGAAAGTACTGAGAGGGGCGCCAGTCTGCAGCAGCTCAGCCACGTGAGCAGGGAGGACTAGTTGCTGCACAGGCCCACCTGGGCATCCCCCGTGTGGTGCCTCCAGGGCCTTACGCAGGGGAACCTGGTGGGGGAGCGGGGTCAGCTCCAGCTGGACCGAGGGCAGCCACGAAGTGGCCTGCTGCACTTCGGGGACGCACGTGGGCCCAAAGACCCGGTGAGTCCCTCGCTTCCATGGTGAGTTCCTGAAGTCAGAGAGTAAGGCCCCAGGATGCCGACAGCCGGTGGGGTTCCACCCGGGATGCCCCAGGGGTGCCTTGCCTGCTGTTCTCCATAGTCGGCTAACTTTGGGAGATGGGGAGGGGAGAGATCTTTCACAATTAGCTGTTACCTCCAAAGAGATCATAATTATCTGGAAAGTAGTATTTTAACTTGAAGATGTGGGTCTTTCAACCAGATGAAAAAGAGTAACTTTAATAGACAAGTTTACACTTCCTAATTCTGCTGAGAGTTGGAGCTTGAGCGCCAGGTTAGTTCAGTTACAGCAAATAAAGGAGCTACAATTTTTAGGAAATACTTGAGTGTAGTATATCCCTTTTCAGTCTCACAAGACAACTTCTACAGGAGAGTAGAATGAAACATTAAAAAAAAGAAGCTTAATCTAGAAAAAACCATTCTTAATATTTGATGTATTTTCTTACAGAAAGGTGTGTATCACAAAACTGGGTCATGCTATGTAACAATGTCCTTCTCAATTTTTATACTTAGTGCTTTATTTTGAGTATTTTCCCAGTTCTTCAAATATTCAATGACTATAACTTTATCTCACTCTACCTTCCTCCTCCCTTTCCTCAAATGTTTCTTCTGGCCCTCTCACTGCCACAAATGCCTCTTTTGAGTACCTCCTTGGTGTTTCAGACTTCCTTTTACAGTCATGCCTGTATTTTGGGAAGCTAAGTAATATGGCCACCATTAAGTACTCAGAGACTCTGTGGTCTCATACATATTCTTCTCCATTTATGAACCGGTGCCTCATCCATGAATTCAAATGGAATCAGGAAGTAATGGGCAGACTGGCCTGTGTATTAGTCAGTCAAAGGGGTGCTGATGTAAAATACCAGGAATCTGTTGGCTTTTATAAAGAGTAGTTATTTGGGATAGAAGTTTACAGTTACCAGGCC
Organism: Chaetophractus vellerosus; assembly: GCA_004027955.1. Classification (NCBI taxonomy): domain Eukaryota; kingdom Metazoa; phylum Chordata; class Mammalia; order Cingulata; family Chlamyphoridae; genus Chaetophractus; species Chaetophractus vellerosus. Next base: position 9,630 of record PVKH010019222.1, read on the forward strand.
ATAAAGCATAAGTTACTTCCCTCACCAAAGTCTGTTGCCATGTGTTGGAGCAAGATGGCTGCCAACGTTCAGCCTTCCTCTTCCTCTTAAGGCTCTGTGGTTTCAGTTTCTTCCAATATCAACTGTAGGCTGAGATAAGTCTTGTCTCTCTCCCAGGGCTCTTTTCTCTCTGGGCTCAGCTGCTCTGCTCTCTCCCCTGTGTTTACTTCCTGGGCTCCAGTTCAAAACTCTCACTCCCTTCTCTGCTGTGTAGTTTTCACTCTCTTTCCAAGAGGGTGGGGACTCGATGTCCTACTGAAGTGGCCCAATCAAAGCCCTAATCATAATTTAATCATGCCCATAAGAACAGACCAGTTTAAAAACATAATCCAATATCTATTTTTGGAATTCATAAACAATGCCAAACTGCTACCGCCTGTAATTCCATATATTGAGAATATTTTTTTGAGAACGAATGAGAGCTGTCTCACCAGAAAAAAATTCTAGAACCACAAAAACTGTCTCCCAGCCATGTCACAAATTAGTGTTCTTGATAGAAAGAGTGGGAGGGTGGTTTGGTTAGGGTAGAAACATCCTGACAATGGAAAATGCCCACAATGCAAGAACATGCTCCACTGACAATTTCCCCACCTATGTACAGAAGGCAGCTCCTTTTACAAGTGAAAAGTTTATTATTATGGTATTTTTGGAAAATTTGGGTTTATTTTCATTTTCTTTCTTTAACTTGCAACTTTACTCTCTTTAGCTATGATTGGCATATTTGTACTTGTTATTTTGATATTGGTGTGCTTTTTTAAAAATCACAGTAACTTTATTTTCTGCATTGATCTGTATCTGGATGAGAAAATGGGTTTAGAATGAATGCATGACTAGTTAGTTTTAGTGATAATTATTTAAGAAGCGCTCCAGTAATTTATATATTTTAAAGCTTAAAGATACCAGGTTTTAGGTTTTATTTGATCATTTAAATAATGAAAGTTGTATAAAAAGATTTTGAAATTAATTTTTGAAGAATCAGGCAGGCACTGAAAAGGGAAACATATCTTTCTTTTTCTACCATCTTAAGGTAACCCCCCCCCCCCATAACAAACCCAGCAGAACCCATATTTGTAAATTTCTCTAAAATTAAAAAGAAATAATTTTGGGCTTGAAATCATGCACATAGATTATTTGCTGGAGCTATATGAAGATGGAAGAATAAATTAAAAAATAACCAGAAGGAAAGGCTTATTTTAGAAATATTATTTTAAGTTTAGGCATATTATGACTTTTTTGCTTCAGTGTCAGTGGTAGAGATGCTATTGTGAAATTCTATTAGGTTCAGTTATAGTATGTAAACTTAGTCTCAGACTGGGTCCTTACAAAGCAAATTGCATTCTGGAGGTCATCTTTATAGCCATATTACCAAGCTTAGCTCAGGGGAAAAAAATTATTTTACAGCAATTAGAAGACATTGAAGGCCATGGTATCCAGGTTGAGAACATTAGATAAAAAGAACTAGATGGGAATTAATTCAGTTTAGGCTGAGAACATTTTTAGGGTAGTCTCTGGCTATGCTCAGTGTTATGTTTTATAGTGAAAAATCACATGCATTTTTCCTGAATTCAATAATACACTCAATAGTTTAAAGAGTTGACAGAATCCCATATCTGCCTAGGGGCTCCCTTATCCAAAGAAATGATCTTCACTTTATGATGCTGAATGGATTATGAGAAGACACTGGAAAAAAAGAGGCTGCTATATAGGTAAATAATAATATTGATCACAAGATCAAATGGAAAAAATAATTCAGCAACATTTTGTAAATATAAAGAACTGTATGCAAAAACAACCTTATCATAATAATGTGAGAAGGGGAAATTAAGGTTAATAGTAACCTTCACCCTGAGGCCACCACAACCAAGCCCTTTTCTTCTATACCTTTGGATTCTGTATGTGGATTTAAAAGAAGTGCTTAGGGGCCCGGCTAGATAAAGAGCGCGCTGGGATACCACATGGGAGGCCCTGGGTTCGGTTCCCGGGGACCTCTCCTAGCGGGCAGACCGCCTTGAGAATGGCAAGCCACCATGGGCGGGCCGGAGCCACCGTGGGCAGGGCAAAAAGCTGCCACGGACAGAGCAAGAGCCGCCACGGGCAGGGCAGGTCGCCTGTGAATGGAATGCAGCCAGCCACCCACGAACTGGAGCCGGCCGTGAATAGAGGCAGAAACCGCCCACAAGCGGGGAAAAGCCGCGCCTGCGCAGTGACCAAGTCTCGGCGCACCCCTGCAACGGGGGGAAGGGGAGATATGTAATAAAATACATAAATCTTTAAAAAATAAAAATAAAAATAAAAGAAGTGCTTAGGCCTGGGTTGTGCAATCTATTGTTCTTTGCTCCAGCAGCACTTTAATTTGCATCCCTGGAATTTTCCTGTCAGCTCCTCCATAAAAGGAGTTGTTCTTAAAAAGTCTGCTGTCTGCTCCTTCCATCTGCCCCATAAGATCTAAGCCTCCTTTCTATCTGAGGCAGGGTGGATATCACCATCCCCAAATTCTCAAGGTTGAGGAATGAACAAACCTAAGGTGGGAACGCAACGATGGACAAAGTAAACTTATTAATATTGTAGTAATGGAAACTGCAAGCAAGACAGTTCCGTCCATCTGCCCCTCAGGATCTAAGCTCCCTCTCAGTTGGAAGCAGATTGGCATCACCATCCCAAAATCCTTAAGACTGAGGAATGAATAAACATAAAGGGGAATGCAAATGTGGTCTAAAGTAGACTTATTGTTATTCTAGTAATGGAAGAACTTGTAGCATTGATATAAGGGCAGTGGCCACCAGAGGTTATGAAGGGAGGGAGGGGGAAGAATAGGGGTAACATGGGGTGCTTTTGGGACACTGGAATTGTTCTGCATGACATTGCAATGGCAGATACAAGCCATTATACATTTTGTCAAAACCTTTAAAACTGTGTGGTGCAAAGCGTAAACCATAATGTAAACTATAGACCATGGTTAATAGCAATGCTTCAATATGTGTTCATCAATTGTAACAAATGTACCACACTAATGAAAGATTTTAATGGGGCAAAGTGTGAGAGGGGGAGGGGGTGGGGTATATGGGAATTCCCTATATTTTTGATTTAACATTTATGTAATCTAAAGCTTCTTTAAAAATAAAGAAAAAATATTGTAGTAATGGAAGAACAAGTAACATTGATATAAAGACAGTGGTAACTAGAGGTTCTGAGAGGAGGGGAAGGGACTAATAGGTGGAACATAAGGCATTTTTAGGCCATTGGAATTAAGTGTAACCCCCAATGTAAACTATAGACCTTGGTTGTTAACAATGCTTCAATAGTTATTCATCAATTGTAACAAATGTACCACACAATTGTAGGATGTTATGAATAGAGGATGAAGTGGGAGGGGGGAGAGAGTGAGGTAAATGGGAATCCCTTGTACTTTTGTTATAACATTTCTGTAATCTAAAACTTCTTTAAAAATAAAGCTTATTATATTTTTAAAAAATAGTGAAAAAAAAAAGTCTGCTGTATGGAACCAGGCTTTGGCTAATGCAATTTCCCCACATTAACCTTTTATAGGAAAATGCACATTTTATGCAAATTATGAAGAAAAGGGAATGATAGTGGAGTTTATTCAGTCTTGTATAAGTTTTGCTTGAGGAAAAAAGATGCAAAACTTTATTATTGCTTAATTACTTTTGAGGCTTTCTTTCTTATTTTTGGAGGGCATGTGTACTATCACACTAAGGCTAGTCTATATTTGGCTATTTTGTATTTATAATTATACTAAGATTGAAAAAAAATCTGTATAAGGGAAGGGAATAATATTTGTGGCATATAGCATTTAAAGAGCATATGGCTATTAGGTATTAAAAATTTAGCAATGCAAATAGAAAATCTCCTGAAAGCCTTGAAACTTCTGTTTGGTACTCAGCATTTGCATTAGCCAATGTTTCCCTTTCTAAATTTTAATAGCAGAGACTTGTCCTCCTTTCCCCTTACCTATCACATGTCAGTTATATGTACTCTAATACCTGCCATCTTTTTTTCTCAGAGCTTCTTCACTAAGAAACATTTTCATGGAAATTCCATCAGAAGGGAATGGAAAAGAGAGTCTTCTTTATATCTTATACTTTATATTGTCTTTTTCTTATAGACTTGGCAATACTATTGACAATACTAATCTATGTATTCAAATACAGTCACAAATAGTCTTGAGATTTGAGGTAAATATCACAAGTTACAAAATAGTTTTCCTTTGCCAAACAGTAAATATAGAAAATGGTAAATAGTACTCTATTTTCTCATATTGCTTTGTTGGCTTCTCTTCTACCTGTCCTTAAAAATGCTGTCTTTGCCCCTCATCTATCTTCTTCTATCCTTCACCTGATTGAAATAAATAATATATGGTTCCAAGAATACCTTCACAACAAGGACCCCAGATTTGTATTTGTAATCTAGGTCTGCCTATCTAGGTCAGTCTTCTTGACACATATAGGCAGAAATCTCTTTTCAATTGTCCCATAGACACTTTGCATATTCACTTATTTATTCATTCATTCCATTTTTTATTGAGGGCCTACTATGTGCAGGCACTTATTAACATATCCAAACCTTGACATTTCTATTTTCTCTTCATAAGTAAACACCTATCTCTAGATAACAAAAATAGCAACCCAGAACTAATTTTTTCCTTTGTTCCCTAGATGATGATGATAAAAATAGTGGTCTGACACTGTGATAGGCATTTAACATATTTCATTAACTCATTGAATTCTTACAACAATTCTATGAATTAGTAACTTTTTATTTTACAGTTGAGAAATTTGAGTTGAGAATTATGTAAATTATTTAAGGTCACACAACTAGTAGGTAACAAAGACCAACTGATTTTCTTTTTTTAACATCACCAATATTTTCTCCCTCTTCTTCATTCTCACTACTTCTAGTAAAGTTCAATATGCCCTCACTTGCATGGACTACTTTCACTGATCTCCGTTCTTTTAGTTCATACTTCTCCAATTACCCTCATTACTGCTACCAGATAATTCTTTCTAAGATTTGATCATGTTATTTCTCTAATTGAAACCTTTTAATGGCTCCCTTCTCATTTAACTATATGATATTGTACAAACATTACAGTGTGGCTTTCTGTGAGCTGCATCCTGCTTCTCTCTCGTATCATCTCTTGTCATAATCTTCTTTGTATCCCATGTGATGGTTTGAAGCTGGGTGGACCTCAGGAAATCATGTTCTTTTTTTTTTTTTTTTTTTAAAGAT
>PVKH010019223.1:0-14919 GCA_004027955.1 Chaetophractus vellerosus
AAAATAATATAAATCTTTAAAAAAATTAAAAAATAAAATAAATAAAATAAAATAAAATTCAGATGTACAGGAGTCTGCACAGTGTGGTGGAATGTACCATTGAGTAATATTTGTTACCTTATTTTTCTCATTCTATAAATATTAATTAATTAAAGTTTTAAAACTGCATTAAGGAGACCAGCTGTAGCCCAATGGATAGGGCGCTGGTACACCACGTGGAGGCCTCGGGTTGGGTTCCCAGGGACCTCTCCAAGCAGACAGACAGCCTGAGAAGGCAAAGCCACCATGGGCAGAGCAAAGCTGCCACGGGCAGGGCGAGCCGCCTGCAAATGGAGCAAAGCCGCTTGTGAACAGAGCAAAAGCCACCCGGGAACGGAAGCAGAGCCGCCCACAAGCGGGGCAAGCCGCCTGCGCAGTGAGCTGACTCAGCGCGCCGCCACAGTGGGGGAAGACAGAGCAGACATAGAAGAACACAGAAAATGAACACACAGCAAGAGCAAGCAGAAAGGGGAGGGATATGTAACAACAACAAAAAAACTGCATTAAGATGAAATTATTTGACATTATTATCATTACAAATTTTGTTTTTCTACTGTCTCTTATGTTGCTAGGAATTTCATATTTGGAAAAATTCTAGTCCTAAATTTTTTTCTTGACACATTAAAAATTTCTTGACACATGTAACTGGGCTTTTTTTTCCTCTGGGCTCACCAGTATATTTCCCAATGTTCTCCCTTAGTAAAGTGAGAAATACTAAGTGATTGAAGGGGATTTAAAGGGACAGAGAGAATACAAGGGTTTTCTTATGGCCTTCCCTGTCCCAAAGACACTGAATGTAATTTATCATTCATTTGTTCAGCAAATATTTATTGAACAGTTAACAGCATATATTTCTCTTGTTTCCTTCATCTCCGAAATGGGGCTAAAGAAACTTGTTGTGAGGATTATTAGATTAAATATACTAGGCAAGAATAATGAAACTCTTAAAATGTGTGGTTTTTACCTAGGATTCCTGAAAAACTGGCTGAATCCCTCCTGCATCCTGGCTTAGAAACTCATAGTATATATTCCTGGCCAGAATTACAAATGAGGCTTCTTTGAGTACATTTAGAAAAGGCTGAATATTATGTGATTGCATGCCAAGCTTCAACAGTGTTCTAATTTACAAAACTGAATAAAATATGCTACATCCTAAAAAATTACTTAAATTCTAAAATAAAATAAAAACAATGAAATCAGACTCTTAGAATATGCCCAGACAGTTCTTCTCCAAGCTATATAAATTAGAAGACACAAAACAGATTTTCTTTAGTTTGCTTTTTGAGAAGGAGGCATTTCTGTTTGTTACAAAATAGAAACCATTCATTAAGTATTGAAACCAAATTGGCCTTTAGGTAATAAGACATCATTAATTAATGCAAATTAGTATTTACCTTTGTCTTCCTGTCTAATGATTTTAAAAAAATTGCTTGCTGTTGTAGGCACTCTCTGTTCCTTGGGATGGTCGTTGTCCATCATCATCTCCTTGTTAGTTGTCCGGGCTGAGTCCAATGAACTGGAGAGTAGGTGTTGCAACTCTGCTGAGATTCAGGGCCCAACTAGCACATGAATGGACCAAAGATTTAAGTCTCTTGGACGTGCACTTATCAATTGTAGTACTAATTATAGGTTCGAATAGAAGGGTCAGAAAAGCCATGCGTAGAGAAACCACAACTGAGTCAAACTCTATCACACTGGGGAGTATAAATTCCAAAGTAAGACCCACTGGCAGGGTGCCAAACTCCTGAACTCTCTGCCCTGCCTATAGTGTATGGAAGTCTCTAGAGCCTTCAGGAGCCCTGCTATATGAGGGACTCTTTACTGTGGCAGTCAATCAGAGCTTGCTGAGACATGCATAAGCATAACCTCTGGAATGACCACCTGACTCACTTTGAAACTCCTTAGCCATAAAAACTTATTTGTATTTACTCTTTCCTCCTTTTAGTCAGTCTTTTTCCAGGTGCATTGCTAGTTGGTGCTTGGTAGCAATCCCTCGGTGCCGGGGAAGCTCATCTCTGGGAGTCATGTCCCACACCAGGGGAAAGGTAATGCATTTATATGCTGAGTTTGGCTTAGAGAGAGGCCACATTTGAGCCACAAGGAGGCTTTCAGGAGGTAACTCTTAGGCAACATATAATACTATACTAAGTCTCAATTTCAAAAGAAAAGGTTCATAAGTACAACCATCAATATCAAAGTCCTATCACACTGGCTCATCCTTCTTCACTAGGCACCACCCCTGTACTTAGGGGATACTTGCTGTCCCATTAAAGAATGTGGCAGAGCTCCTCAGGATGGGAATTTGATATTCTTTCAATTATTGCGTGAATCTCCACCCACCATGACAATGCCCCATGAACACTTGAACACATTCATACGCCTTATAGGTATGCCCCAGGTAAGCCTCCTCCCATGCATCCTCCCTTCACTGATAACTTGCATCAATGATGCTCCCCTACCACAGCTGTGACCCTTCTGTGATCCAAAACCTTTCCAAAAATGAATCCAACAAAATAACCAAATAAAATTAGCAAGAAAATGAAATAATGATAGGTTTAGAAATAATAAATAAAATTTTTTAAAAATTTAAAAATGAAATAATTTAAAAATTTAGACATTATGTCTTTCATCACTGTAAGATGTATTGTCTTGAATGTATAGTGGCATTTTCTTCTGTATATTCCCCCAGTGTCTATTTATTTTTTTTTTCACTTTATCTTCAAAGAAGCTTTAGTTTACAGAAAAGCCATGTACAGAATATAGGGATTCCCATATACCCAAAGCCCTTTCCCCTTTCCCCCCTCCCCTATTAATAACATTTTACATATGGATGGTACATATGTTACAATTGATGTACAAATATTGAAGCGTTGCTACTAACTATGGTCAATGCTTTACATTATGATTTACATTTGGAGCATAGACTTTTATAAATTTCGATGAAATTTAAAATGGCCTGTATGTTATTGCAAGATCATGCAGGACAATTCTAATGCTTAAAAATTTCCTATGTTCCATCTTTTCTATTATTCTCTCCCCCTCCCTTCTGGACCTATGGTAACCACTAAATTTCACTTTTTGAAGAATAAGATTCATAGTTACATGCAATAATATTGAGGGCTTGACATATCGGTCTGTTTTATTTTATTAGGCACTGCCTATGGTTTCGAGGGATTCTTGTCCCTCTAACTGAGAACATAGTAGCACTCCACAGGATGGGAGTTTAATATTTTCTTGTTTATTGTGTAAGTCTCTACCCATCGATATAACACACTCTGACAAGATGAACACGTACATATTCCACAGAAGCCTGCCCCGGGGGTGCCCTGTCCTTTATGCCCTCCCACATCCACACCCTACACCAGTAACCCTCCCCTGCCATATTTTCCAAAAGAACATTCCCAACATTGCAGTTTTAACCACAGACCTGCAAATCCCTGAGTTCACCTGCTCCTTTCCCGGACTCTCCCCACAGCTCTATGGATAGTCCAACTCAACTCCCCCATCCTACCCCCATCACAGACCAACACCGCTGCACCCAATCCCTTCACTGCACCACTGTCACGCCCATCCATTGCACAACTACACCCTTCCACCTTATCATTGATTTTGCCCATATGTGCATTGGCTCACAACCCTCGACTCTCTCTGTCTCCTGTAAACCCATCTTCCAGATTCTAGCTCTGTGAGTCTGCTCAATTTGGTTAATTCATATCAGCGAGGTCATGTAATATTTGTCCTTCAGTGCCTGGCTTACTTCACTCAACATAAGGTCTTCAAGATTCATCCACGCTATCCCGTGTGTTAATATTGCATTCCAGGACTCTATCTTCGACAGGTCACTGAGATTAAGTGACATTCGCCTACAGGTTGAAACTATATGACTGTGAATAATATGACTTCCTCTTCAAAGATGACTCTATAGATACAGAAGGCCATCCCTGTGGATGTTAGGCTAGGGACATTTATGAGGGTAGGTCTGAGTCTCTCCTCAGTGCCCTAGGTCTCCCTGTCGATGGCAAATACACAGAGCCATGTTACTCATCACAGTTAGACCCTGGGTGCCACTCTCTGATACCTTCCACATTCTCTGGTTACTTCTGTTTACCATCCCCAGAGCCTTAGCTTCTGTGGACCTTTTCCAGGTTTCACGAGCCCTAGCCCCAACCTATCCTTGCTCACGTGATACATCACCTTGCTTTTCCCTCAGGAAAAACATTTATTGAGACGCACCATGTACTAGGCACTGCACTGGACAGTGAAGGGACCAACATCAATGAGATATTGTTCTGCCCTCGACAAGCAGTGGGTGGGAAAAAGAAAGCCAATACATATGTAAACAGGCATTATGTCCCAGGCATGGTACTCGGTACTCATTGCTTTATATGAGTAATTAACGTGCTGTTATTCTCAAAACAACCATCTGTTATATTGAGCTGAAGACCAATTCTTCTACTCTCCAGTCTCCTGATCCAGATTTTTTATGATTAAACCTCTTGGTCACCCATGTGTCTGTCCATTTCTTTGAAGATGATATTTCAAAGCCTTAGTATTTATCTCCTCTACAACCTGGTTACCTCCAAGCTATTTGAACCTTTTGATATACGTTATCGCCTAAACCTACCATTTTCTCTTTGTTTTCATCAACCCAGGGTTTATTCCAAGCTGTGAAACAAAGACACAGTAAAACTTCTAAGGGGAAAAATTGCATCGTTTTTTAAAGGCACTAAAAATCCAAACCATAAATATCAGAGACGAAGAAACCTTTTAGGTCATCGATTCTGCAATCTTCCAGAGGTGGAGCAATAACTGAACCAACAGAATCAGTTGCTCAGGAATAGAATGTCTATTAATATCAATTCAGTATCTTTGCCCTGGGAATACAATTTGCTTTCGAGTGGATGCTGTGTTTGTTTCCACTGAAAGGTAAATAATCTCTCCTCTTTGGAAACATGCATTTAATAAAGAAGAATACTTCATATAGTTGAACTAATGTGCCCCTTCACATATCCGCAGCACTATGGCTAATGAAAGGAATTATAAGGCAAATAGAAATGTAGTTTACAGTTACAATAGCTCACTCCATTACTTTCCACCTCAATAAGTAAATCAAGCATTTATGCCCTAAAACTACTTAAAAGCCAACTTTTTAGATTCTGTATTCCTCTGGCAGCATATAATGAATATTTTTCATAGCAAGTAACAAATTTTATTATAGCACTAATGCTTAAAATCCATCTGTTTCCACAAACACACCATGAATACAGGAAAGCAACCATTAATCTTAAATGCACTAAAAAAATTCCCCTAGGAAAGGGATTCTAAAATGCATTTCAAATGAGTCAAGGACTGTTGATGATAGGATATTGTGTGTCTGATCCCTGATTTTCAATTCATTGGATGCTCAGAGTCCATGCCTACCCTATAGACATCTGTAAAAGAATGGCATCATTCTTTTGCAAGAGAAAGTATGCCTTTTTATCTATAGTGTTGCAATTTCATAACGGTAAACAAAGGAATTTGGCCACAGAATCACAGATTTTTTTATTCATCAAAATACTCATCCATTTGTATACCCACAGGTATTTACTGAGCTATGAGTCAAACATTGTACTAGACCCTGGAGATTCAGAGGCCAAAGACACAGCCTCCATCCTCAAGTGGCTCACAGTTAAGTGGATCTAAACAAAGAAGTACATAGGGGAAAGGGTTAAAAGAGGTGTGCAGTCAGTCAGAGTGGAACCAAGGAATGTTTCTCCAAGGAGGTAACATCTGAGGAAGTTTTAATAATGGCAGATATTAAGTACATGAACAAGAGGAACCCAAGGATTCCATCAGAATTATCTTACGTAACTCTATCATCCCCCACTATTTTATAGTTGAGGATGTAAAATCTCAGAAAGTTTAAGTAAATTAAATGGGACCACTCTGTGAATCAACCTGAAACAGGCAAGAATTACCTCAATGATTGCACTACCTGTGTTTTGCTGTTCTGAATATAAGCTCATAGATCAATCTACTAAAATTATTTGTTTACAAATTTTCTTGAGTGAATAATGCAATTATTAGAGCTCTGATTTGGTAGTTGGAGATTTATTTTATTTTATTTTTAATTTGAAACCACTGCTCATCCCACTTGACTGAGGCCTAACATCTGGAAATGTTTTTATTTGTGTGCTTAATTCATAGCTAAACAAACGAATAATTAGCCGACAGTATTGGAAGGGAGGCTATGCAATTTTTAAAGACAGTTTCCATTCATACTTTCTACCCTAATTAAATATCATAGGCATAAAGAGATAAATGCAGATCAGTGGTATGGGTTTTCCCTAGTCATCATTAAAACTCTCCTTTCACAGATGCATCTCTGAACCACTTACATGCATCTAAATCTAGTTAAAGGGTCCTCTGAGGTGAGATTAATATAATGTTAATAGTGATTTCAGAGATATTAAAGATGCAGCCAGTGGTGGACAGGTAAATGTTTACCAATCAGCTCCCCAGGGGAAAATTCTCTGATTTGTAGCATTTATCAAATTTTCAGTGTAAATACTCTCGCAATGGCCAGTGTGATTAAAATTTAGCACACCACTAAAAGTATCCAAATCATCTTATCAGATATCCCCAAACAGAATGAGCATCCAAATTGAATTTTAGCTAGATGATATAATGTCACAATCCACAAAGATTTAAAATCATTGCTCCAAGACAACAGGTCTCAAAGTGTATTCCACTGACTCATGGAAGGTCCTCAACTTCCTTCCTAGGGGTCAATGAGGTCCAAACTATTTCTATGGTAACTTTGCAACATTATTTGCATTTTTATTCTGAGTTGGCATTTGCAGTAGTTGTGTAACAGCAATGGTGGGTAAAACTAGTGGTGTTCTAACACAACTCAAGTCAAAGGGACCAAAGTGTACCTCCAATTTTTTGGCTCTTCAATGCCACTCATTTGTGTAAATGTTTCACTTAATAACACACTGAAAGAAGCAATAAAACATTATTTTTTCAAAAAAAAAAAAGCTAGTCCTTGAGTACATGTCTTTACTATTCAGTGCGCTGAAATAAAAAATATGCATAAAACACTACTGCTGTCTCTAGAAGTATGGCAGTCATCTGGAGCAAAATCACTGTGTAATTGTCTGAGTTGTGAGCAAAATAACCACTTCTGTCACAGAATCCTTCTTTTACTTGAAAGAACAATTGAAAAACAAATGATGGTTATTCAGACTGGGATAACCGGCAGAAATTTTCTCAAAACTTCATGACGTGTGCCTGGCATTTGGAGGAAAGCAACTAATATTATTTGTTGACAATGATAACGTTTGAGTTTTCAAGAAAATTTAGAATTTTGGAAAACTCGTGTTCACCACTGTGGCTTGACAATTTCCCAATACTTAAGATTTTTATGATGAGATTGGTGGTGCTATTAATGAATACAATTTTTAAAATATAGTATAATGAAATGGGTCACTATTTGGAATATCAGCATAGTGCAGCTTTCCAAATTGCAAATGCATGATTAAATAATGCCTAGATTAAATATCCATTTAAAGTTCAAGAAAGACTAATGTAACAGAATACAAAGAGTTTATTGATATGGATTCAGATTCTGCATTGCAACTAACATTTAAGGAATTTCTACTTGTTGAGCTTTGGTGTAGTACCTAAATAGAATATCTACATTATCTGAAAAGGCTATTAAAATCATCTTTGCTTTTCTAACTACATATCTCTGTGAAGTCAGATTTTCTTCATATATTTAAATCAAAATAATATATGCCAGAATTTGAATGCACAGATGTCTATAGGAATGCAGCTGTCTTCTATTAAGCCACACATTAGTAAATTTTACAAAAATGTAAAATAATGCAACTATTCTTACTATTTTTGCTTGGAAAATATAAGTATTTTTATTAAAATGAGTTATATTATTTTTGTAATTTTCAAATGAATTAAATATATATTGAATTTATTAGATTGGATTTTAATAAGACACATATATCCACATACATATCCCACCTACCCAAAGCTTTTTATAGTTGTCAGTAGTTTTTAAGAGTAAAATGTGTCCTAAGATCAAAATATTTAAGAACCATTGCTTTTTAAGTTGCGTGGATGTTACCACAATAGAACATTTACAAATAAAATAAAAGTACATGTCAACCTTTAAAAACAGAAATATTTGAAAAAACCTCACATGCTTCCAGGGTCTCAAATGAACACTCTGGGTGAGAAATACTTTTCTAGAGAGTTGTAGTGTTAGGACTGCATGAACATAAATTTAAATCTGAGTTCACAGTCTAAGGTACACCCACTTTTATACCAAGGCAATAATAGCCTCCTTACCTATTGACTATGTCATATTTGCAACTTCAGAAAAGTTACTCATGGTCCATAATCCTCAGGTTTTTTATCTGTAAAACTTTTGGAAGAAGCAGATTGAAATACTACTATCTCATAGGAATGGTGTAATGATTAAATGAGGAAAGTGCTTATCATCTAATGTATTTTAGTTGAGCTATTTTATTAATACATTATATATATTTCCATTGTATTTTAATATATTATTAATATAATAATATGTTATAATTTATTATTATTATTTATAAAATAGTCTCCAGAAAGCCTTCAAATCCTCTGTTGGACAACGGATTTGTCAGTTACGAGCTGCATTGCCCATGACAAATCACTGAGTGTCAATTTCTTCGTGTTTAAAATGGGGTACTAACGCTTTTTTTCAGAGTCATTATGAAATCTGGACAAAATGAAGTATGTTAACCACATAACGACACATGGCCATTTATTCATTTACCATATATCTAGTGTAGATGTAATATGGAGAGCTATGTTAAGTGTTTAATGTACAATTGTAGGAAAGACAAACACGTGCTAGGTGCTCATGGGACTTAAAGTCCAGCAAAGTCATCCACATATTATGTTAGTGACAAGGATCCTACGTACCTTTGTTTGCAGCTTTCCCACTGAAACCAGCACTGAGAAAATCAATTATTAATCATGCACTGTTTCACCTGCTGCTTTTCATATCATGCTAATGCAGAGTGTCCACTTTTCCTAGCTTTTCTTGACAACTGTTTTTGCCAACCAGCATTCTTTTCCTCCTGAGATTTTTGGCACTAGTCACCTATCCTGTGCAAATGGCATGACCAACAGAAGAAGCTTTCCAGGGATAAGAGGATTTTGCTTCCTGAGGAAGCAGATTTTTTTTTTTCTGTAGCAGGATGGTACAGGTCAAAGGCATCGTAGCTAGAGGTGCCAACTGTCTTTCATCAGACATGCAAGCAATCAATCCAAAGATAGTTTTTAAATGCTAACCCTATCCCCAAGAGTTTGCTGCTGCTGGCATAAACTGATACACAAAGGCTTTAAAGAGGTAATTAACCGATAATTAAATATTTATGACATGCATAGGCAATAGCCTAAGTGCTTTCCTAGGAGGGTAAATACAGGACTCCTGACTTTGCATAAGATGTAATTGACACAATGAGAGTATAGGATACACAAACCCTGCTCCCATATTTGGACCACTGGCTTCTAGAGAACTAGAACTGTGCTTATTTCCTCTCCTCCTCATTTGAAAATCAAAATTGCTGTGTGTATTAGTCAGCCACAGGGGTGCCTTTTGAAATACACCAAAAATTGGTCGGTCTTTATAAAGGGTATTTATTTGGGGTAGAAGCTTACAGTTACCAGGCCACAAAGCATAAATTTCTTCCCTCACCAAAGTCCACGTGTTGGAGCAAGACAGCTGCAGACGTCTCCAGGGTTCAGGCTTCTGGGTTCCTCTGCTCCCGGGGCTGCGTTTCTCTCCAGGCTTAGCTTGTTTCCTCCACAAGTTCAGCTGTAGACCATGAGGCTCTCTATGCTTTTGCATCTCTCCACAAGGCCAGCTGTAGACTATCGGGCGAACGGCTCACTCCCAACATCAGAACTGCTTCTCAAATCTGCTTCTCTAAATCTCTGCAACTCAGATCTACTGCCTAGCCTTTATACTTGAGACCACACCCACCGAGGGGCGGGGCCCAATGCCCTCCTGATGTGGCCCAGTTAATGCCCTTATCATAAACCAGTCATGCCCAGATGAACAGATCAGTTTACAAGCATGATCCAATTTATATTTTTGGAATTCATAATTACATGAAACTGTCAAACCATTACACTGTGTGTCTGTTTTATTTCATTTTGGGGGGGCATAAAAATGAGTGAATAAATGATTTCACTTTCAAGGGCTCACTTCAGTAACAGAAATGCTCTATGATTTTGTAGATACTCTGATGACAGGGAGCTGTTAGTTCTACTTTAAGGATAGAGAAGAAGATCAGGAAAGGAGGCTATGTTTGAGCCAGGTCTTGAGTCATGGCCTGGTGTTCCATGGGCAGATGGACCACTGGATGGTTTTTTTTTCAGGTAGGAAGATGATTCTGGGAGACATCATTGGGAAGTGACGTTTGAAAAATATATATTTTCTTTTCATAGAACCACATGACTATAGCTTTTGTACCAAATTTAGTGTGTGTGTCTGTAAGTATGTGTGTATGTTTGGGGTGAGGTTTAGAAAAACAGTGAGAAGAATACAGGGATTTACAAAGGTCCAATTACAGAAGGCATTGGGTGGCATACTAAAAAGCCTGGACTTCAACCTGAGGACAAAGGAGAGCCAGTGAGGAATTTTAG
This sequence comes from Chaetophractus vellerosus, assembly GCA_004027955.1. NCBI lineage: Eukaryota > Metazoa > Chordata > Mammalia > Cingulata > Chlamyphoridae > Chaetophractus > Chaetophractus vellerosus. Next base: position 10,735 of record PVKH010019223.1, read on the forward strand.
ACAGGAGTTTGTTAAGATCCAAATCTCTTGAATGAAGAAAGGTTTTGAGATGGTAAGAGCAGAGCTTGGAAAAAAGCTTTGGAAGTAACTGAATTAGTTTTAAATAATCTAGGGATCCTCAGAGCTTGGCACAGAGGGTAAACATAGATAAATGCTTGAATGCTTAGTTTCCTCTTCGGGCCCACTTGGCACCCACAATTTCAACTTTTGGAAGTTTGTTTTAAGATACAGATGTGCTATTTTCAATGGTGTGACCGTTACTCTATTCTCATGCTTTAAGATGAAAACAACATGAACAAAATAAAAAAACAAATTAGAATCTTGCTGGCAGACCTGAAATCACAGTTAAAAATAATAATGGCAAATATTTATGTAGTATTATGGTTGCTTGCCCTGTTTCAATTTAATAATGTGGAAAGTACATTTCCCACAATCCTCTTTCTTCCATGTTTTTGGTTCAAAGATAAAAGCGTTCAAGACCTAAAAAGTAGGATTGAAGCAGTGACCATTACTCTCTGAAGTTTAAGGTTGTCATAATACTCATATATGAAAACTCTCATGCCCTTTCATTATTTTCTATTCCTTTCCACCGTTTTTCCCAACTGATGATTCAACCAACAACTTCCCCAAGTTCACCAACAAACGCTTGGCTCCATACCTAAACACGTGGTAGCCAGGCAGACAACATAGCTTCCTATGAATCACCCAATAGCTCCCTAGTAGCAGTTCTTCTTTGGTGGCAGGATCTGCTTGCTTTCTTAGGTTTAATCAGATTCCACTTCTCTTCCTCTGATTTTCCAACTTCTTCCATAATTGTGAAAGATCTGATTATTGCAATCTCTCTCTTATCCTGTAAAACTCATAGTGACGCTACTTCCCTTATAGATCTCTGTTACAATATTTTGTATCAGGATAGGCTGGGCTATATAATGTCCAATGGGCCGTAAACAAGGAATATCCTCTGTCACCAGAGTTGGGGGAAATAATAGCCTGTGCCTGTCAAAATTTCAGAAATTTTCCAGAGCAATGACCGCTCTGTGCTTCCCATCCTTCCCCATTTCAATTTTCAATGAGATTATCTATGAGCTAACCTGTGCTTATTCCGTCATTGAATGTGGTATATATGACAGGATGATAACTCATTGTGTGTGTGTGTGTGTGTGAGAGAGAGAGAGAGAGAGAGGAGAGAGAGAGAGAGAGAGAGAGAGAGAGAGAGAGAGAAAAGAGACACTGAAGAAACCTTAGGGCCTGAAGCAATGATTGAATGAGATTTGACAATCTGGAGGAGTAGATGAGTTTGTTTTGCATTTGGGAAGGATGAGAATTTTAAAGCCTGTAAGACAGAAAGTGATACCTTGTTTGTAATAAGAGTTTGCCATATGGAGTATGTTTTTCTGCATCTTGAATCTGGGCTGTCCTTGTGATTTTCCTTGGCCAATAGAATTAGGGTAAAGTGACACTGTGTGACTTCTGAGACCAGCTCTTAATATTTATAGCATCATCTGTTTTGCCTTTTTAAAAATGCTTTACTAATACTGCTATGCTAGGAGGCAACTATTGATGAAAAACCATATGAAGAAAGAGGTCCAGCCATTCCAGTTGTCCCAGTCATACCCACATCCCTGCAGCTAACAACTGGCTTACCCAATCAATCTACAGAAGAGTGAGAAACAATAAAACAGCTGTTATTTTAATAAACCAAGTTTTGGAGTGGCTGGTTACGTCACAATAACTGATTCAAGCTCATACATTATGACCAGCACTGTTCTAATTGTTTTGTACATAAGTCCATTCATTTAATTGTCAAAACAGGGGCGGATGTGGCTCAAATGGTTGGGTGTCCATATACCATATGGAGGGACCTGGGCCTGGGTTCGATCCCCGGGACTTCCCGGTAAAAAAAAAAAAAAAAATGTAATTGTCAAAACAATTCCATGAAGTAGATACTATTATTATTGTCATCATCCCATTTTACCAATAAGAAACTTAAGACATAGAGAAATAAACTGATTAAAATTATACAGCTTGTGAAACATGAAATAGGGCTTTAAAACCAAGCAGTCTTCCTCCAGGAGCCTTGTTCTTAACCACCCTGCCATGATGTTTCCTGATTAATGAAAAATTAGGGGTTCTAGGTTCTTATTCTAGTGCTGCCATATATCAGTTGTGTGAAATGGTGGGCTATGAAAAAATTACATTTCTCTGTGTTCCAGTGTCCTAGATTCCATGTAAATCAGCTCCCTTCTGTTAACAAAGTCTCCTGTTAGAGCAAAGACTTTGTTGGGAAATTATATCTTGCCACATGGAAATTACATGCAATTCAAATTTAAGTATCCATAAATAAAGTTTGGTTGGAACACGGCCACATTCGTTTGTTTATGTATTGTCTATGGCTGCTTTCACACTGTAAAGGCTGAGTTGAATAGTTGCAATACAGGCCATATGGCCTTCAAATCCTAAAATACTTAGTATCTGGCCTTTTACAGAAAAATTTGAAGACCCCGATTTAAAGAGATTATGCAAGTATTAGTTAAATTTTGCTTAAAAACATTGCGATGATAAGGATTATGATTACAATACGGATGACAGTTGTGATAATAATGATGATAATGAGGAGGAAATCATAATCATATTATTTTATTGTTTTTCCCTCAGCCTCCGTGTTGGACCATTACTTGGGAGAGCCACTTCTACAAATGGCATATTCAATCAATTATATGGTGCTTCCTTTTCATTTCATTCCTTGAAACTAAATGCATTAATCACATTTTTGTGGAAGCTTTCATCATTTGTGGTGATTTAGAATGTCTTGAGATGGTATACAATAGAAATTGGGTGAGTGCAGAAGACATTTATGCAAACTCAACGGTCACTCTCCCCACCGCTCCCTCTTTCTGCAATGATAGAAATGTTATGGGCTGTTCAATAAAAGCAGTCACTAGCTACATGTGTCTACTGAACACTTGAAATAAATGTGGCCAATGTGGCTGAAGAACCCAATTAAGTATTTTATTTTCATTTCATTTAGTTTAAATTTGAATAGCTATATATAGCTTATGGCTATAGATTGTAAAATGAAGGTCTAGAGTTTGCTGAAGGCCTCCTTATGGTGTAGTTCAGCACATCTCTCTGTTCTTTTTATTTCCTATAAATTTATGGTTAGATTCAAATTAGGGGCTTGATCATATTCAGGCGCCTTGTGCTTCTTTGTTTACAAGACATCTTCATCAGTGGTTTTATGTTCTTCCTTCCAGAGGCACATAAATTCTGATGTCTTCCTAGTTATGATATTAGCAGCTTTCAGGATTCAATAACTAGATTCATTAGTTCTTTAGGGACTGAAAAATGGCAATTTTCAAATTTTGTCATCCCTTCCTCATATAATACTTCTCTGAAGAGAAACTAAACTACTGTTTTAGTTTCCCGGTTGCTAAAGCAAATACCATGCAATGGGTTGACTTAAACGATGGGCATTTATTGACTAACAGTTTTGAGACTAGGAGAAATCAAAAACAAAGTGTCATCAAGGTGATGCATGTTTTTCCCCCAAAGACTGGTGTTCTGGGGCTAGCTGCTGGTGATCCTTGGTCCTCACCTCCCCTGTCTCTACGCAGAGCACATGGCAGGCAGCCTCTCTTGGCCTCTACCTCCTCCTCTGGGTTCTGATGAGCTTCAGCCTCTGGCTACTCCCTCTCGTTTTCATGTCTGACTTTCTCACTGCCAATAAAGGACCCCAGTAATCTGGATTAAAGCTCGAACTGATTCATGTGGGCCACATTTTAACTGAAATAACATCTTGAAGAGATCTTATTTATAATGGATCTATAGCCAAAGGAATGGATTAAGTTTAAGAACACATTTTTCTAGGGTACATAGCTCCAAATCACCACACCTACTGTTTTAGATTCCTGGCTGCTAAACCAAATACCATGCAATGGATTGGATTAAACAATGACTATTTATTGGTGATTCTTTCCTTTTATTCACCGGTTTACAAACTAATGATTAGGCTCCCTAGAATCTTCCAAAATTATGATTTTTAGTATCATTTGAACTCACTCATTTATTAATATTTAATATATTTTCATATATTGCAGTTATTATTAGCAAAGCTTATAATTTCCTATATTTGGCCAGGTGGGACCTATTCAAGTTGGCTCCTTAGTCCTTCTGACATCACCCTAG
>PVKH010019224.1:0-14924 GCA_004027955.1 Chaetophractus vellerosus
ACTTCCAGCGGCCACGAGCTAGAACCTCCAGAGGCCATGAGCTAGAACCTCCAGAGGCCATGAGCTAGGACCTCCAGAAGCCATGAGCTAGAACTTCCAGCGGCCATGAGCTAGAACCTCCAGAGGCCACAAGCTAGAACCTCCAGAGGCCATGAGCTAGAACCTCCAGAAGCCACGAGCTAGAATTTCCAGCGGCCACGAGCTAGAACCTCCAGCGGCCACAAGCTAGAGCCTCCAGTGGCCATGAGCTAGAACCTCCAGTGAAGCTGCTACCGATTCCTAATCCTCAGAAGCTGTGAGGTAATAAACGCTTGTTGTTTGAAGCTCTAAGTTTTGGGGTAATTTGTTAGGCAGTAGACAGTAGACAACTACTATGGTGGCATTTTCTGAGAGAACGCTTAGGAAAAATAGAGCTCTAACAGCCTTCTATGAAAGGAGCGGAGCCTAATCAGCCCCCTGGCCACAGTTATTGGCTCAGGTGTGGGCATGTGACCTGGCACTGGTCCAATCAGAGTGAACCGGGACATGTTGGCAACCAATCCTCTCTTTTCTGTGGGGCTTCTTGGTATGAGCAAGTGAATGAAACCAACAGAGCCTGGAACTCCCCAGGGCAACACGTGGAGACTAGAAAGCGAAGCTGAGTGCGGAGCCTGGTCATGTGTGAGTCCCAGATCAGAATGTGCTTGAAGGTGACCCTTGGTCTATTCAGCTAGGTGAACTGGTAAACTCCCTTGTGTTTTATCTTGTTTAAGCAAGTTGAGTTTGATCTTCTGCCTCTTGCATCCCAAAGATTCTTCCCTGATTCCATGACTATCCCCATTTTACAGGTGAGGAAACTGAGGTTCAGAGAGGTGAAGTAACCTGCCCAAGGCCACAAAGCTAGTGAGTGGCAGAGCCAAAACTCCGTACCAGGCCTTTCTGACAGGAGAGCTCATCCACTCTCCACAAAGGCATGCCGGGCAATGAATTTCATTTCTGAGAACCCTGATTTCTAGGAGCTAGAAATTCCAGGAAAGATCAAGTCGATTAGGAAGAAAAAATTATGACAGGCAAAGTTCATTCAAAATGAGTAAGTGTTCCTTTTGTGCTCTGGCTGCCAGCTTTGACTGAGGAAATGACCAGGCCCCTGAGAGACTATTTTGGTTTTTTATTTTTTCCTTTTAACAACAAGCACTTACTTCTTTGGAGGTACCAGGGATTGAACCCAGAACCTTGTGCATGTGAACCGCACGCTCAACCACTGAGCTCTGCCGGCTCCACCCAGAGAGACAATGACTGTGCGTGCATCTCGGTGGAGACCCGAGAGAAGAGCCACAGCACCTTCTGCCGTTTTTGCTGGCACGGGCTTTGCACCCGGAGAAAAGGAGCCTGCAAGAGGTGTAAGAGTTTATATAGGCCAACTGCTGGAGCAAACAGCCCCGGTCTCAGAGTTCTAATAGGAGAAACGTTTATTTCTGGCTTGTGCCAAGTCCACTGCAGATGTCTCTGTTGTGGGCAAGTCTTCCAGGCAGCTGCCCTCCAAGCACTGACTCGGGCTTCTTCCATCCTATAGTCCAGCCTCCTTTACGCTTGGCCTCTCAATCACCACGGAAGGGAAAACGAGAACACGGAGGAGGCACAGTCCCTGTGAGCTGCTTTGGACTGGAGTGACGTGTCATTACTGTTCACTTTCCCTTGGTGAGGACCAGTCACACGGCTCCATTTAGGTGCAAGTGCGCTGGGAAATGCACTTTAGCCATATGCCAGTGGGGGGTGGGGTGGGTTTAGTGAGCGTCTGTGAAGTTTGTGCAGTTTACAGCCATCCAGACCTCGCTTTACTTGCCAAGCTGTTTGCCCTGGTGCAGACTGCATCCACCCTGAGGAAGGGACCCCAGTTCTCACAAGGGGATATTTTTTCTAATTGGTCTTCCCAGATAGCTGCCTTTCCCAATTTATATAAGGACACTGTGAGGGTTAATTTCATGTGTCACCTTGGCTAGGTTATGGTGTCCAGTTGTTTGGTCAAGCAGACGCTGGCCTGGTTGTTACCATGAGGGTATTTTGTAGGTCAGTTTACAGCATTAGTCAGTTGATCGTATCTACAGCTGATTGCATCTACAATCAACAAAGATGATTGTCATCGACAATGAGGGGAATCTCCTTATCCAATCAGTTGGAGGTGGTAAAGCGAGAATTGAGGATTTCAGAAGTCAGAAAGAAGAACTCCTGCCTTTTCTTCAGCTATCTTCTCCCAGGGAATACAACTTCACTTTCATTGGAGCCTGCACTACAGAGTTCAGATGTGCAAGATTTCAGAATCGCTATTTTCAAGTTTCCTGCTTGTAGCTTATGCTAAAGAATTTGGAATTTCCAATCTCTACGACTGCATGAACCAATTCCTGTTCCCTTTGGCTCAGTTTCTCTGGAGAACCCTGACTAAATAGGCTAGCAGTGCCCCTAGGTTTCCTTGACCCATAAATGTGGCAGCAGCTTCCACTCTGCCTTCAGACTAGGGCCAAATATCTAATCAGACTGGACTTTTTCCTGGATATTTCCATACCAGTTGTCTTTGACGCATCACACATGTCCATGGAGAACTTCTGATCCAAGGAAACATCCTTTAAGTTTTCTAGAGATTATAACCCTTTCCAAGTTTTACAGATTGTCTGAGCTAGGATTAGCTTTAGAGACAATGTCCTTCCACTTCCTAATTGTGCAGGAATGGAGAAACTAGTGCCTATTGTAATATAAGCACTAATCACGTGTTTGCCATTATTTCTATTGTTGCTATGGTTACTACTGCTTCCGTATGATAAGTCTAGGATAAGAAATGTATTGTGAGGGCAGATCTAGAGCTTAGCGTTCTCTGTTCCTACTATTGTGGTGCTCCATGGAATTTGAGGAAGAAATCTTGGGTCTGTAGACCCAAACTTTTCTTTAGATAGGTATTTCCAAGTCTACCTGAATCTGAGGATTATTGTCTTTCATTAGTTCTAGAACATTTTCAGCTCTTACGTCTTTGAGTATTGCCTCTCCCCATTCTCTCTATTCTCTCCTTTTGGATGATTGTGTGTTAAACCTTCTCAATTTATATTCCATGGCTCTTAACCAATGTCTCATATTTCCTATTTCTATGTATTTCTATGTTGCAGTCTATATAATTTCTTCACTTCAATTTTATAATTCACCCATTTTCTCTTCAACTGTGTCTAGTCTGCTGCACAAACTGTCAATGAATTTTGTTTCAATTTATTTTGTTTTTCATTTCAATTCCATTTGCTTTGCTTCATAGCTGCTTAGATTATTTATAATCTAAGATTAATTTATAATCTATGGTTCATCTGTGATATTTTGACACCCGCTTTTATTTCTTCAAACATACATATTTTATATTTTTATGTAATAATTTCAATATCTATAGTCTTTGTGGGCCTGATTCAGTTGTTTGTTATTTCTGCTATCTCTAACAATGACATGTTTTCCACTATCTTTTATGATTTATTATAAGGGAAACCTTGGAATCTTATCTGTGAAGAATTTTTGAAGCCTGATTCTAAAGGAAATTCATCCAGAAAGAATTTGAATTTGCTTTTGCTAAGTTCATAGGGACAGTACTAACCTATAACCACTTTACGTAAATTTTTAGCAGAAGGTTTTTCTGGCCATGTCGGTGGTATAATTCTGATCCCAGACCAGCAGGCTGGGGGAAAACTTGGGTTAAGAATTCTCAGTGGTACTATTTACTTTTTACCCTTTATCTACACTGAAGGCTGAGATGGCCGATTATCCCCATCTGTCATTAGGAGATAGCCCAGAATATCCCTGAATCAGCTATGGTCAGTGCCAGGGAGTGGAGAGGAGCTGGATCGGCGTCTGCAGACTCTCCGCGCTCCACTGGGGTGAGCGCCGCCTTTTCCAGGCCCTGTTACAGGGACCCCATTTGCCTCTGGCTTGCTGCTTACTGCCTGCTCTTTCCTCACGGTGCTGTGGAGCTTGCTTCTCTCTGAGCGTCTGCTCAGTCTCCGTTGGCCACAGTGTCGTGTGGGACCCCGCCTTGTGGCCTGATGCCCTTATAAACCCTCCAGAGGTGGGTGGGGCCTCGATATTCCTACAGGAATGGAGGCAGTGTGGAAGGGGGTGGTTTCTCGACCTACTGAAGATGGAAGTAGTCAGAACCAGCTGAGGAGCTCCCCACCAAGACTGTGGTTGAGTACCCCCACCCTTCCCCATACAAGAAGCTACACCCGGGATATAGGATTGGAGTAGAGGCGGGGGCATTTATTGATACTACTTTATTTATGTTTGTGCTGTTTGAATTTTTATAGGATGCGTGTATTATCTGATTCAAATAATCGATACAGATAAATGAAGCATGCCATCATTTAGAAAACGGAATGTCTTAGGGGGGAGTGAGGGGTCAATAAAGTCCTCTGGCCATGACTGGCCAATGATTTATTTCAGGGGAGACTATAGGCATGGCATAGGGACCCGCCCCAGCCCCTCTGTGGGTCCCTTGTCTCCTTAAGCATCTCTTGGTCTCTGCAGTGGCTGTGAGCGAGTAACAGGTGTGACTTTTATGCCTGCTGACTGACTCAACCAGACCTCAGGGGCATGCCCTACCAGGGAAAAGAAAACCAGCAGCTCCCCCAAAAGTACACTCACTGGAGCAGGGATAAGGAATAAGGAGGGGGGTTAGCTGGGTTGGGAAGTGAATTTGGCCATTTAGAGATGACGGCTCAGAAGTTGTAAAGGATAAAATCTAGGGATGCTAATCTGCACATGTGCCTGATTTTCCTTAGCTGGACCAACACCCGGGCGAAGGAGCAAAGGTGGCTAACGCTTGGGTTGGAGCTGATTTGGGGATTAGACGTTACCGAGGAGAGTGGGCTGTGACTGTGTTTGGGGCTTAAAGCGCAGAAGGAAGGAAGTGAGGCCGAGCGGAGGTGCTGAGGGCCCCAAGGTCTTGAGAGAGCCGGGATAGAGGGGGACAGAGATCTGAAGAGACAGGAGACAGTGGTTTGGATTCAGCTCGAGGAAAAGTCAGGCGCCAGAAGAGGCAGCAATTGAAGGGCAGCAACCCAAGGCCAGCTCTGGAGAAGAGGGGCTCTCCTTCAAGGCGGGGAGGGAGGAGGAGACTGGCCGAGGCAGAGAGCTCTGAGGTGGAAGGGAGCTCGTGGTGGATGGCTCCGGTTTCCCCAGTAAGGGGAGGGTGGGGAAGCTGCCCGGTGGCACCCTGGCACGTGCTCTGAGACAGCAGGGCTGCCAAGCAGCGCCGCGGGAGCCCCAGCAGGCTGGCACCCCCTTGCAGACCTGGCTGCCCAACCTTGGTGGTCCTGGAGTGTGCAGGAGGAAAGGTGCTGAGGAAATCAGAGAGGTTGGGGTGAGAAGGCAGCAAGGGCCCCTGCAGGCAGCTCCTCACTTGTGCTTCCTCCTTCCCCCCTTTCTGCCCATCACCGGGGCCCAACTTTTTTTTTTTTTTTTTAATTAGAGAAGTGGTAAGTTTACCAAAAAATTATGCATAAAATACAGACTTCTCATTATCACCCTATTGTTATCACCTTGCATTAGTTTGGTATAGTTGTCACAATTCATAAAGGAATATTTTTATACTTGTGCTATTAATTATAGTCCGTCATTTACAATTGGGTTCACCATATTGTACAGACCTACGTTTTCTTAATCTATTTTTATTCCAGTAACATATATATATATATATATATATATATATATATATATAAAGCCCAAAGTTTCCTCTTTTGACAGCATTCATAACTCACATAACTCAGTGTGAATTACATTGGCAGTGTTGTGTTACCATCACCGCCATCCATCACCAAAACTTTACAATGAACCCAAACAGAAACTCTGCACTAATTAAGCATTGATGTCCCCTTCCTTACCCCACCCCAGCCCCTGGACACCTATTTTCTAGAATCCGACTCCATGACTTTGCTTACTCTAATTGTTTCAGAGCAGTGAGATCATACAATATTTGTCCTTTTATCTCTGGCATATTTCACTCAACATGATGTCCTCAAGGTTCATTTGTGTTGTCGCATGTATCAGAACTTCATTCCTGTTTATGGCTGAATAATATTCCATTGTGTGTATAGACCACATTTTATTTATCCATTTATCTGTTAATGGACACTTGGGCTGCTTCCACCTTTTGGCAACTATGAATAATGCTGCCACGAGCATTGGTGTGCAAGTATCTGTTCGAGTCTCTGCTTTCAATTATTTTTTCCTAGAAGTGGGATTGCTGGATTATATAGTAATTTTATACATCACTTTCTGAAGAACTGCCAAACTGTCTTCCACAGAGGCTGCACCATTTTACATTCCCAACAACAATGAAGGAGTGTTCCTATTTCTCCACGTCCTCTCCAACACTTGTAATTTTCTGTTTTTTTTTTTTTTTTTAAATAGTAGCCATTCTAGTGGGTATGAAATGATATGTCATTGTGGTTTTGATTTGCATTGTAGCTAATGATGTTGAACCTCTTTTCAGGTGCTTACTGGCCATTTGTATATCCTCTTTGGAGAAATGTCTCTTCAGATCCTTTGACCATTTATTAATTGCATTATTTGTCTTTTTATTGTTGAGAATTCTTTATATATTCTATATACTGGTCCTTTATCAGAAATGTGATTTACAAATATTTTCTCCAAATCTGTGAGTTGTCTTTTTATGTTCTTGATAGTCTCCTTTGCAGCACAAAAGCTTTTACTTTTAATGACATCCAATTGATCTACTTTTTCTTTGGTTGCTTGTGCTTTTGGTGCCATATCTTAGACATAATTTCCTAATCCAAATTCACAAATATATATGCCTCTGTTTTTTTCTAAGTGTTCCAGGGGAAAGCCTGGGTCTGAGACCTGTACCTACTTCTTGCTTCTCTGGAAACCCCTAGAAGTCGCGTTGTGGCTTGTTTGAGCCTGGAGAAAGTGTAGCCCAGAGAGACGAAAGTTTACACTTGACAGGGTAGGATCTGGAAGCCAGGTGTCCCCATGACCGTTCAGTGCCCCCTTCACTGCACGATATGACTTCTCACTGCTTAGATGTTCCAGAGAATTCCAAAAGTAGGCAAATTCATTGCAAATTTGAATTTCCCTTTTTGCCTGGTAGGCTTATGTATGAAAGAAGTTACAAACATCCATTTTCTTAAGCATTACTTTTCACGACCATAAGTCTGATTAATAAAGCAGAGATTTGGAGAGAATCACCTTCCCACTACCTGGGGAATTCATTCGACCAAGGATGACAGTGGCAGTTTCCTGCCAACACGTTAAAGGGATGTGGAAGAGAACTGAGAAAACTGTTTAAAGGATGATTCTTATCACACAGCAGATTTCCCAATCTATTTTTCCTGATTCTTCAAGCTAATAATGATTTATTAAATAGCCTGAGGTTGTTGGGTGGAGACCTTTTATTTTTGAATCCCCACTCTTTGCCTTCAGCTGCTCTGTAACACACTTCCTGTTCTTTCCCTTAGCGACATCTCAGGAAGATTGGAAGCCGTGGCTGAAAGCTTCATGATCACCTTAGATTTAATGCTCACTTCCTTCCCGCCCTTCATGGCCTCAGCCCGATAGCTGCAGTGGCTGAGACTGGCTTTCTTTTTCCCTCTCCTCTCCCTGCCGTGGCCATGCTCTCCTGCAGTGTGCTGGCGATCGGGGCCGCTGGAGTCCTCTCCATTGACGGCTGCTGCTTTCTCATTGTGTTCCTCTGGGTAGCAGGTGCCCAGATGTGGTCCCTCTGTGGGCCCTTTGGGACAGGCCTCTGCCCTGCACAGCTCCCTCACATGGGAGATCATCCTGGCCTGGCCTCTTCTTCCGCCCATCAGCTCCCGCCGTGACGGGCTATTCCAGAGCTTCCCGTTGCTCTGCTGGCCATCCCCAGCAGGGAGGCTCAGTCCTGGCTACTTTTATTGTGTCCACCAATCTATGGGAACCCCACCTATCCTTGCCCCTCCATACTGTGGGAATTCAAACCGTCACCTGCTGCTCCACTTTCCACCTGCCATCTCTCCAATTCGCTGCCCCCTGCTCCAATATGCATGGAAGCATGTCACCATTTACTCTGCATAAGCAGCCCTTCAGCTGGGGGTAAGCTGTTAGTGTCCCCCGTTTCAAGTCCCCCAATCACTACGAGTTATTCCCTTTGACCATTCATCACTTGATATTGGAGGCAGAAAATCCTCAGCACTCCCCAAATAGTTCTGTGACTTTTGATTCCAAGGACTCTTCAAGTTTCCTTCCCAGTGGTTGTCTGCTTAATATATGGACTAGAGGGGAGAGAGGGTGGTGGTTGGGTGCAGCTGTAACATAAAGAAAACGCCAAACTAGGAAAACAAATTCTGCTTTATAACTGTATGAGAAAAGCACCATCCACTTACAAAGATGATTTGCTCTCATATAGGAAAGAAACTTGATAGAGATTTTCCCAAATATTACAATTCTGAAAATAGATGTGATACTACAAATGATGAGTTGTGAGGCTGAAAGAAATTTTTATAACCTATTTAGAGTGAATAACAAATTTGATCAACCATACCAGAGCAATGCCTGAATTTGCTTTCTATTCTTGCCATAGAGCATGATTTTGAAAGTTGTCATGTGAAGAGGAGATCAAAGAGTATGCAGCCAAAGATGCCAGGAAAAAAGTATAGAAGTGCAGCAGGCAGTTAGTGAATTAAGATTGGGGTTATTTTTTCTCATTGTTGTGAATTTGTGCTATTTTCAGATTTTAAAAAATTTGTGATCTGTTTTGATTTTTTTCTCCTCATTTGCAATACTCATTTTTATACCTAATTTTATTTTGGTGATTTTATACTGTTTCTCTTAAAAAGGGTTCCTTAATTGGTATAAGTTTCAGGCCTCTCAAGCCTGAATGCTCTCCGTCAGCCACTTTGTTTGGTGAAGACCTCACTGCAGATACTGGACTTGATCCTTGCGCAGAAGGCATTTGCCATCTCATTAAAACAGTAGATTTCCATCGCACATTGTAGGTGGGAATTTCATTGGCTGAAACTCTTTTGGGTTTGACCCTTTTAACAATGTGTATCAAGAGCCAAATCAAGAGTCAGGCATGGCCCCTGACTTATACTCCTGGGAATTTATCCTAAGCAAATAATTTGTAAGTAAAAGCTCTGATCTTCATCCCAACTTTATTACATACAATCTGTGAGGCAGCCGGAATATGTCACAGAATCCATTCAGAAAATGATGGTGCATCAATCTTCAGTTATTCCATCAACAGGGAAAAGTGCTTCCAGCACCACATTGAGTAAGCATAGATTACAAAATGATTTGTGCTCTGAGATGGCAACACGCAAAGATGACTGCCTCTGGACTATGACGGGAAGAGGGCGTGATAGTCGCTCTGTCAAATGATAGGACTACGGGAGATTTCGTTTTCTCTTTTTGCTGTTTCTTCAGTGTTGCCGTGCTGTTTTCACACTTTCTTCAAAAGGGAAAAGAATCCAAATGCTTTGAGTGTCTGCTGTCTGTGCTGACCCACTCCACTCTTTCCTTTCCTCTGCACGTTTGCACGTTCTGATCTCTCCAACCCTTGCACACACACACACATGCTCACACACTCACACACAAACACGCGTACATGCACATTTAAGCACACACACATGCTTACATTCATACTCACACACGAAGACTCACACCACTTGCATAAACTTTCAGACACACACCCACGCACACGCATTTTCTAGCAACTTCTTTCTCCCCAGCCTCTGGCATCTGTAGTATTTGCTCCAGACATGACAAGTCTGGCAGCCATCCTAGCCCTGCTCAGCCATCCTCCAGCCCCGCAAGGGCTGGGTCTTCCGGCCTGAGCGGTGCCCTTGGGCCTCGCCCAGGTCTCCCCAGACCTCTGAGCATGCGGGAGTTCCACCGGCTTCCTTCATTTGCTTTTCTGGGAACCTCTGCCTAATTCTGCCTCCCTGCCCATCCAGCTCCAGTATATGCTGGAACCACTCTTTTGTTTCTGTGAGTTTCTAGAAAATTTCATGCATCTTTTCAGGTTAACTGGAAAGATACTACAAATGTCTGGTATCATCACAGCATGTTACTTAAAATTATGGCTTCCGAGCTGGGATAAAATCACCCAAAAGGATGCCCTGCTGCTTGTTTGCTGTGTGAGGGAAAGGCAGGTCCTGTTTCCTGTTTCTTTTTAAAAATGTAAAGCGTTAGACCAGAGGGTGTGTAGGATTCGTTCCGGCTCCAGTTCTGAGATTTATTATCTGTGACTATTTCGTCTTGGTTCTATTTTGTGCTGCCACACGCCATGCCCCGAGACGGGTGATACTGCCTGCAAAGGTCTCAGGTGCTGTCCAAGCGGCAGCTCTGGGCAGAGCTGGAGCACCTGAGAGTTCCTTCCTCAGAAGGTCCCACGTTTCAGGTCACATGTTTTCTGTACAAGAAGGCACTGTTATTCTTTTTGCTTTTGAGTACAGAGTGAACCTGTGAGGCTAGAATTGTCTCTGTGGAGGACAGTCACATGCTTGATGGAACAATTTCAGGGCCCTTGTGTTGTAGGACCAGGCTTCCAGGATGACTGTTGGAGGCAGTGGACATGAGATGGGGAGGTCGAGACGAGGAAAGGAGATTTCTCTTTCTTTTCCTGAAGGCAATGATGACAACCTTCAGCATAAAATCAGGGAGACCAGGGGAAAACTGTACAAGGTATTGGGGGAAGATGAGAACTCAATGGAAATGGCATTTGATGAAATGTCGTGTTTTGCTGATGGGATTATGGCTATGGAATACAACATGAAGAAAAAGGAAGACATTTTGTAAGGAACTGAGCATTCCTTTATTTTGAGGTAAGTACAGTTCATTGTGCAAGGAACTGGGTACTCAAATTAAGCCTGTGACAGAGAAAAAAGTAAGATGTTATCAGGACTTGGAATTGTCCTGAATGACATTGTAATGACAGATATAGACCATTATACACCCTGCCATAACCTACAGAATTGAGTGGGAGAGAGTGTAAACTACAATGTAAACTATAATCCATGCTTAGTGACAATGCTCCAAAATGTGTTCATTAATTGCAATGAAGTACCACACTAATGAAAGAAGTTGTTAATGTGGGGAAAGTGGGAAGTGTGGGGAGTGGAGCATATGGGAATCCCTTATATTTTTTAATGTAGCATTTTATGTAATCTAAGTATCTTTTAAAAATAAATAAAAAATATATTTAAAAAAAGCTTCTGGAATCTATGGACAGCAGGGGAAGCATTGAGAGATTAAGAGGTGATGAGTTTTGTTTGTTTTGTTTTTGTTTATTATTATTATTATTATTACTGGAATAATAAAAATGCTCAAAAATGATTGAAGTGATGAATGCACAACTATGTGATTATACCAAATACCATTGATTTTACACTTTGGATGGATTTATGCTTTATTAATATGTATCAGTAAAATTGATTTGTATAAAAATGTTAAGTAATTAGACAATAAATACTACTAGTTTCCATTCTTCAATACTCAAAAAAAAATCTGCATAAAAATCCAATTTGCCACTGCATGCATTCAAGTTATTTTCATTTGCCCAAGCTTCCTTTCAGAGCATTTTGTCTGAACATAACATTCATAGTTAGCATCTTGGCATAAATAGAATCTTGTTTTTGGCTTTTTACACTTAGCAGTACATTGTAACGAGGCTTCCATTTTGCTGCATGGTCTTCACATTTTAGTGGCTGTGTACTATTCCCATTCTATTACCATGATACCATATGTATCAGTAAAACTGATTTATATAAAAAAAGTAAAGTAAGATCTCAGGGGAGCATGGTCAAGATGGCCCTGAAGGTGGGCTCCCAGATGAGGTGACAGGATTGAAGGAGAGTCTGGGACAGTCCCTAGTTAAATGACATCGGACAGTGTGTTAGGGTTCTCTAGGGGAACAGAGCCAACAAGAGAAATCTGTAAATAATTTTGGATTTTAAAAATCGTCTAACGTGACTGTAAGGATACACAAGTCCAAATTCCCTAGGGCAGGCTGCAAGCCAGGGACTCAGATGAAGGTCCTCGTTGAATTCCCCAGGAGCCGCTGGCTGTCTGAAGTAGAGATGGGGATTCTCTCTCTGAGTGCTGAAATCACTTCTCCTTGTAATGCCTTCAGCTGATTGGATGAGGCCTCACTCATTGCTGGTGGCAATCTCCTCAGCTAATTGTAGATGTGTCTTCAACTCACTGATTATTAAAGTCCATGAAATGTCCTTGTATTACAGTCAGTCCAGTGCTTGCTTGACCAGACAACTGGGCACCACTACCTGGCCGAGTGGACACCTTAGCCCAACTCTCACACACACATCCCCTAGACGTCATTTTCCCCTCTGGTTACCCTCCGTCGCCCTGGGACCAGGATTCTTAAGGGCAGGGAAGTCTCAGATATGGGGTCCCAGAGGATCTTTCCTGGCTCAAGATAGGAAGACCTTGGTTAATGGAAAGGTTGGAGCCAGTGCTTTTAGGAATCCCGTCCAACTTCCAGACACAGTATGATGCGATTTAAATGAAGTTAAGAACCAGCAAGTCCAACTCATGGTGATAGAAATCAAACTATGAGTGCCTGTGGGGTGGGCTGGGTCTTGACTGGAAGGCGCAGGGAATTTTCCAAGGCCGTGGAAGTGCTCTTTATCTCATCAAGTTGTACACACGAGATCTGTGCATTTTACTGTATGTAAATTTTACCTTATTAAAAATATACAGAATTAGTGAAGAAAATTATTGAGAAGTATTCCTGCGTGGCCCATACTTCTCAAGGGAAAGAAGACCGAACTACAGCAATTTGGTTTCTGCAAACACCAGGGTCTTGACTGAAGTAGTTCTGTCCTCCATAACCTAACATTAAAATAGTTTTAGTTGCTTAGTTGATAAACAAACGTGCCCAATTTGTTTTGAAGTGAAAATGAAGACTGAAACTGTCACCGAAAGTTTAAGAACTAACAAATAAATATGATTACAAAATCATTATATAGATGATTTTATATTATAAAATAGCAAAAGGTTAATACCTGAAATTGCTGAAACTGGCTGGATTTAGCCTAGACCTGCTATTGTGAGAGTCATTCTAAACAGGTCTCACCCCTGTTTATGGTTACTCTAGACTTAGCCTCTCCCTTGTGTCTACTTACTATCGTGATGGTAATTCTAGGCTGAACTTACCTTTGTTTATGGTCATTTCAGAAGTAGCCTCGCCCTTGTGTATACTCCCATTGTGACGGTAACTACTCTACTCTCCCCTGTTTGGAGCCATAAACACTCCTGCTCCCCCTGGCTCAAGGAAGGCAGATTTGAGACACCCTGTCTCCTGTCCTTCTGCTGGCATTAATAAACCTGCTCTCACTCACGACCATCTGGTGTGGACCCCAATTCATCTGCTCCAGGCAAGAATCCGGAGGGACCCCTGTGGGGGTTCCTTCAAGATCTCTTCAGGCTACAACCCTAATATTTAGAGGCTGACACACCAGGATTTGAGACCCAGCTCTCCTAGCCATTTGCTATGCATAATTCTGTTGTCCTCTCTCTGCCTCTGCCCTAATCTATAAAATAAAGGAGTTTTACAAGGAGATCGCCAAGCGCTGCCATTCTGAGACTCCCTGTCCCTCCTTTCTGAGACGGAGACTGGGCCAGATGAGCCACGGGTGTGAGCTGATTTGGCCACTCTTCGGACCTGAATATCTTTCCCAGTGTCTGGTGTCAGCCCGGTGCAGGGAGCAGGGGGCAGTGGCAACCTGATACCTCCAGGAAGTCCTTACTCAGTTGTTGCTAAAATTAGACCAGGCTGCAGCTGAGATCAAGGGCATTCCTTTCCCAGCCCTTTGGTGAACTAAACGCTTCTCCCCGACCCTGCACTGCACAGATACAAATGTGCTGGTAATTATAGCAACTGCCCTGTGAGCGCCAGATGTCCCTGCAGTTCCCAGAAAGAAAACAGAAACTGAGTTACAGTTTTGGAGAGTAGATGAAAGAAGAAACAATGAAATGAAAGAGGAAAAGGAAGGAGGAAAGAGGAAGAGAAAAGCAAATGAAGGGAAATAATTAACATCTCAGCCTGGAAGGGAACTTGAGGAGAAGCTCCAGTTTGTCTATACTTAGCCCTTAGTTTCTGGGTTGCTGTGTACCGAATGACTTCTCCAAAGATAGCAGTTCATCCTTTTTTTTTTTTTTTTTTAACTCCAGAAAACGAACTTCTGTTCTTTACCGATAATGTATTTCAGGAACTTGCGCGTCTGTGTGCCAGCCAGAGCTGGTGCAGGAGCTGGTGTGAATCCCAACGTTGCTAATGGTTAACCAGGCTCTTGAGCAATTTACAAATCTCTTGCACCTCATCTTTTTGATCAGCAAAATGGGGAGCCCTGTCTCCAGTATGGTGAAGACTAAATTAGGTGAGGCACACGAGGGCACCGGGGAGGTCGCCAGCTGGCTGCCCAGCCTAGGTCTAGCTGAAAACATTCATAGAAGATTTTCTGGTCTGGGCAGGTCTTCGAGTCTGCCTCAGGGATCCTTTTTCACTGAGGGTCTCCATTACCAAAGTTGCTCCGAGGGTGGTTTCTTTATCTGCTATTCTCATATTTGCATGTGAAGATAAAGACTGGAGGGATGTCTGGTGGGATGGTTATTTTTTTAATTTTTTTTTTATTTATTGGGAAGCAGATTGGGCTCCTGTCTACCATATAGGAGGTCCAGGGTTTGATTGCTGGGGCCTCCTGGTGAAAAGCAAGCTGGCCCACGCAGCAAGCTGGCCCATGCGGAGAGCTAGCCCACATGGAGAGCTGGCTTGCACAGGAGAGCTGGCCTGTGCAGGAAAGCTGGCACAGCAAGATGACGCAACAAAAAGACACAGAGGATAGACAAGATGACGCAACAAAAAGACACAGAGGATAGACAATAAGAGATGCAGCAGACCAGGGAGCTGA
>PVKH010019225.1:0-14913 GCA_004027955.1 Chaetophractus vellerosus
CTTCTATAGCTGCTTCCCTCTGGTTAAGGGGAGTATGCATTGACTGACAGAGTACAAAACCCTCTGGCTATTCTTCTGAGGTTGAGGGAAGACAGGTCCAGCACCATGGTTGGAACTGCATGAAATCCCCATGTGATTAATATCTTGTTCTGGAAGGTGTTGATTCTGGAAGAAATAAATTTAGTTAGAATTTAAGATAACTTATGCTATTAAAAGGATAAGATGGTGGTAAGCAGGCCCAAAAAGGGACCATGGGAGCAAGAAAGGCCAAGTGCCTTCGGAGGCTGCATCCTCCCAAAGTTGATGGGAAACAGCATTCCTCCTTGAGTTCTTTTATGCTTTTGATTAACTCTAGGGAGCGACTGTGGTAGACCTGCTGGGTTTGGTATAAACTGCCAACTCCATTTCACATGGTGGTGGCTATGCCTAAGACAGCTAGGAAAGGTATGAGGAGAGGCACTGCCCTAGACATAAACTGACAAAGATAGGCAACAACAAGACAAGCATATGGCAAGCAAAATAAAGAACATAGTTAAGAGAGCCATTCCTTTATTTTATAGGCATGTGCATTAACTATTTAGAAAACAAATTAAGTTTACCAAGACTTTTAGCATGGTTAGTATCATTCTGCTTATGATCGAGAATAGAAGAGATATTATCATATTCATCAATTATAGAGGTACAGTGCTAATCGATGCATAAGTTCCTCTTTAGGCTGCAGTTACCTTTTTTAATATTTTATTTTTTTACTTTTTATATTTGTATTTTATGTGTTATTATTATATTACTTAATTTTCTTATTATTTTTATTTGTTTTTTTATTTTATTTGGGGGGAGATTTTGGATCACAGAAGGGTCACTTGATGGCAAGAGAGAACCACTGGGGTAGGTGTTGGTGATGGGGGATGTGTGGGGAGGGGTGGACCTGGGGCATGCCTCTATAGCATATTTATGTACAAGTGGTCATGGGGCATTGTCTTGTGAGTAGAGACCCACAAAATAACCAAAGAATATTGAATTCCCATCCTGGGAAATCCTGCTACATTCTCTAGAGCAACAAGAGTCCCCTGGCTACATGGGTAGTGCCCAATGAAGGAGGACAGACCATAATGCTAGGCCCTTGATATTGATGGTTGAACTTATGAACATTTTCTTGAGAAATTGCCTAGTATTATATTTTGCCTAAGAGTTACCTCCTGAAAGCCTCTTTGTTGCTCTAATGTGGCCTCTCTCTTAGCCAAACATGGATATGACTTCAGAGGATAAGCCTCCCTGGCACTGTGGATTATTACCAAGTGCCAACTAGTAATGCATTTGGAAAAAGACCTTGGACAAAAGATGGAAATATTAAACACAAATAAGTTTGTATGGCTAATAGATTTCAAAGTGAGTCAGGAGATCATTCCAGAGGTTATGCTTATGCAAGTCTCAGCAGGATCTCATTGACTGCCACAGCAAACGTGCCTCAAATAGCAGGGCTCCTGAGGGTTCTAGAGACATCCAGAATCATAATTCAGGGCAGACAGCTCAGGAATTCAGCACCATTAGTGGGCCTTACTTTGGAATATGTGCTCCCCAATGTAATAGAGTTATACTCATTTACAATTTTTCCTAAACATGACTCTTCTGCCCCTTTTATTTGAACCTATCATTAGCACTATGCTCATTAAATATATGTTCCAGAGACTTAAAAGCTTCAGTATGTTCATATGCCGGTTGAGCCCTGATTCTCAGCAAGAGCTGCAACACTTACTTTCCAGTTCATTGGACTTGCCCAGGACGACTAACAAAAGGACGATGATGAACAATGCTCATCCCAAAAAACAGAAGGTATCTACAACTACAAGCAAGACAATTCCATCCATCTGCTTCATGGGATCTAAGCCCCTTCTAGTCAGAAACAGAGTGGACATCACCATCCCAAAATCTCAAGACTGAGGAATGAACAAATATGAGGTGGGAATGCAACTATGTACTTAAATAGACTTATGATTATTCTAGCAATGGAAGAACTTGTATCATTGATATAAAGGCAGTGGCCACCAGAGGTTCTGAGGATAGAGAAGGAAGAATAGGTGTAGTGTGGGGTACTATGGGGACATTGGAATTGTCCCGCATGACATTGCAATGATGAATACTGTCCATTATATATTTTGTCAAAACATATAAAATTGTACAGTGCAAAGTGTAAGCTATAGTGTAAACTATAGACCATGATTAGTAGCAATGCTTCAATATATGTACATCAATTGTAACAAATGTACCACTAAAGAAAGATGATGTTAATGGGGGAAAGTGTAGGAGGAGGAGGGGTGGGGTATATGGGCATCCCCTATATTTTTTATGTAACATTTATGTAATCTATAGCTTCTTTAAAAATAAAAAAATTAACTCAAAAACAAAAGATGCTGTATTTTGCCAAATGCCTTTTCTGCATCAATTGAGAGGATCATGTTATTTTTCTTCCTAATTTATTAATGTGGTTTATTACACCAATTGATAGCCTTGTGTTCAGCCATCTTGCATACCTGGGGTAAAACCCACTTTATTGTGGTGTGTAACTCTTCTAATGTGCTTTTGGTTTCAGTTTGCCAGTATTTTGTTGAGGATTTTTACATCCCTATTCATTAAAGATATTGGTCTATAGGTTTCTTTTCCATAGTATCTTTATCTGGTTTTGGTATTAGGATGATGTTGGCTTCATATAATGAGTTCAGTTGCATTCTTTCTTGTACAGTTTTTTGGAAGATATTGAGCAAGATTGGTATTAGAGCATCTTTGAATAATTAGTAGAATTCAACTGTGAAGCCATCTGGTCCTGGGCTTTTCATCTTTGGGAGGTTTTTGATGACTGTTTCAATCCCTTTACTTGTGTTTGGTTTGTTGTGGTTTTCTATTTCTTTTAGGGTCAGTGTAAGTTGTTCATGTGTTTCTAGGAATTTGTCCATCTCATCTATATTGTCTAGTTTTTTGGCATACAGTTGTTTATAGTATCCTCTTATGATCTCTCTTATTTCTGCAGGGTCAGTGGTAATGTCACCATTTTCATTTTTTATTTTATTTATTTGCATTTTCTCTGTTTTTTCTTTGTCAGTCTAGCTAAGGGTTTGTCGATTTTATTGATCTTCTCAAAGAACCAACTTTTGGTTTTGTTGACTCTCTATATTGTTTTTTTTGTTGTTGTTGTTCTCAATTTCATTCATTTCTGCTCTAATCTTTAGTATTTCTTTCTTTCAGCTTGGATTGGAATTAGTTTGCTGTTCTCTTTCTAGTTCCTTCAGCTGTGTGTTTAGATCTTCAGTTTTAGCTCTTTTCTCTTTTGTAATGTAAGCAATGAGAGCTATAAATTTCTCTTTCAGCACTGCCTTTGTGGTGTCCCATAGGTTGTGTTGCCATGTTGTGTTCTCATTTTCATTTATTTCAAGATACTTACTGAATTCTCTTGCAATTTCTTCTTTGACACACTGATTGTTTAAGCATGTGTTGTTTAATCTCCATATATTTATGAATTTTCCATTTTTCCATCCATTGCTGATTTCCCACTTCATTCAATTATGACCAGAGTGTTTTGTATAATTTCAATATTTTTAAATTTATTGAGACTTGTCTTGTGATACAACATATGGTCTATCCTGGAGAAGGGTCCATGAGTGCTTGAAAAGAATGTATACCCTACTGTTTGGGGGTATAATGCTCTATAAATGTCTGTTAGGTCTAGGTCATTTATCATATTATTCAAGCTCTCTGTTTCTTTATTTATTATCTGTACAGATGTTCTATCCAATACTGAGAGTGGTATATTGAAGTCTCCAACTATTATTTTAGAGACACCTATTTTTCCCTTCAGTTTTGCCAGTGTGAGCCTCATGTATCTTGGGGCACCCAGGTAAGGTGCATAAATATTTATTATAACCATTTCTTCTTGGTGAATTGCCCCTTTTACTAATACATAATGACCTTCTTCCCTTATAACAGTTTTGTATTTTGTCCAATATTAGTATCACTACTGCAGCCTTTTTTTTTTTTTTTTTTTTTGGTTACAACTTGCATGGAATATCTTTTTCCAACCTTTTACTTTCAACCTGGTTGTGTTCTTATGTCTAAGGGGAGTCTCTTGTAGACACCATATAGACGGCTCACTTTTTTTATCCATTCTATCAGTCTATGTCTTTTGATTGGGGAGTTCAAGCCCATTGAATAACATTCAATGTTATTCCTGTAAAGACATTACTTACTTCCTCCATTTTGTCCTTTGGCTTTCTATTGTCATATAATACTCTTATCTATCTCATTACTCTTCAATTTACCCTTTCTAATAATCTTCATTTCAACTCTCTTTTCCAAGTCTCTCACCCTTGTTTTGTTTTGTTTTTTCCTTTCAGGCTGCAGCATTCCCTTTAGTACCCCTTGTAATTCTGGTCTTTTGGTAATATACTTTCTGTTTCTGTTTGTCTGTGAAGATTTTAAATTCACCCTCATTTTTAAAGGGCAGTTTTGCCAGATACAGAATTCTTGGCTGGCAGTTTTTCTCTTTCTGTACCCTAAAAACATCATAGCACTTTCTTCTTGTCTCCATGGTGTCTGATGAGAGGTCAGCACTTACTCTTATTGAGGTTCCCTTGTAAGTGATGCTTTTCTTTTCTTTTGCTGCTTTCAGAATCCTTTTTTTATCTCTGATATTTGCCATTCTGAATAGTAACTATCTTGGAGTAGGTCTATTTGTATTTATTCCGTTTGGGCTGTGTTGTCCTTCTTGTATATTGATATTTATGTCTTTCTTAAGGGTTGGGAAGTTTTTGGACATTATTTCCTCATATATCTTTCTGTCCCTTTTCCATTCTCTTAATCTTCTGGGACACTGATAATACACATATTTGTACATTTCACATTATCATTCAATTCCACAAGACCCTGTTCCACTTTTTCCATTCTCTTCTCTTTCTGTTCTGTCTTTTCCAGTTCAGATGTTCTGTCCTCAATATCATAAATTTTGTCTTTGAGCAATTCAAATCTGCTATGAGCCTCTAATGTACTTTTAATTTCATACATCATCCATAAGCTCTGTTACTTTTCTCTGCAGGTTTTCAAATTTTCAAATTGTTCCTTATGCTTACCCAATGTCTTCCTAATATCCTTTATCTCTTTAGTCATATTTCCCTTTAATTCTTTGAATTGATTTAGGAGATTTGTGTAAACAATATTTATTAGTTGTCTTAATGCCTACTTCATTTCAGGATTTTTTATTTGATCCTTTGACTGGGCCATATCTTCCTGTTTCTTAGTATGGCTTGTAATATTTTGCTGATGTCTAGGCATATGAATATGTTGGTGAATTTACTCCAATGGTCAATTTTTCTCTCATCTAGATTTTTTTTTTCATAGCTCTTCTTTAATTTTTTATTCAACTTATTCTAAGTCTTTAAAATTGCCCAGCTTAAGTAATCAAAATTGGGCCAGGACTCACTAATGGGGGCACAGATTGCTAAAGAGAGACCTAAAGGCAGTTTTTTTTCTCCTTGCAGTTTCATGGCTGGCCAGCAGATGATGCTGTCAGAGAACTGTTCCAGGGAGGTGTTTCTTTCAACCTTCACTTTCCTGTGTTTTCGGTCTGGCCAGAGTCACCATTCAAAGCAGTCTCTGCTGGCCAAATTCACTAAAGTGAAGCCCTCTTACTCACCCTCCCTCTTCCTCATAACGGTTTACAGGGAGGAAGATATCTGTTCCCCTCTCAGTTGGCTGCAGTGAGCCGAAGGTATCATCCAAGCTAAATGCCTTGAGAGCGGGGGATGGGAGCCCTTCCCAGCCACCATGGGGGTTTGGTAACTCATGTTTATTGTTCTGGGCTGTTTGCCTCTCTGTCCCTTGCCCTTCTGGGAGTTGCACAACACTGTCCTGGTCTGCTGACCCCTAAAGCAGGTCCCTCAGACAGCTTTTGGCTCTTTCTCTGTTGTTTTTGTGAGAATTGAGTCCTACCTACCTATTCTGATGCCATCTTCTCAGAACTCCTGTGATGAGTTTTTAAGGAAATCTTGTTTTAAGAGAAATGTTTGACAATCCACTCTATTGCTTTAGGCATCTTAAAGGAATGTCCACAACAAGAAAATAGATATTAAAGACAAAGTTTATACTAAATATGTACTGGAAGTTAAAGAAATAATTTTAATGCAACCATTCCCAAAAGTAAAAAAGTATCTATCTATCTAGATTCACCATTTATGTATATAAAGGACTTCTCCTTGGTTCAAAAAGTTAAAGAAAACTAGATTAGTGGCATCTCTCTGCCTTGAATTTAAAGAATCTACCACAAAGAATCCAAAATAAAACAAAAAGATCTTCCAGACAGTTTGGGGCAATTTTTGTCTCTGTCAAGTAGAATCACAGTACTGAAATAACAGACTGTCCCTGCGGTTTCTTCAGTAATGCACATGAAAGATAGATGTGATTACTAGAAATTTGTGAGAAATAGATGTTTCCAGCCCACAGTCTATACTCACCAAAGAGAAAGAATTGGGGTTGGAAGTGAACTAGCCTCCTCTGAATCTGTATGCAGAATGGACAAGACCATGTGTGAAAATGTGGGCATACAAGAAGGGACACTGCTTACTCCACAGACATGACCAAATTCAGAGAAGCAGCTTGGGTGACCAAATTACATTGTAATTCATGTTTGCAATGTAAAGCACTCAGAAAATTGATCAATAAGAGAAGCGCTCCAACTTGAGAAAAAATTATTTGTCAAAACGGAATTATAAACAGAGACAAACTCATGAGATATTGAAATCATTGTGCCATTTTGCAATTAGATACATCTAGGTTATTCTCATCCTGCAGTAATTATTTTTTCTTCATCTATATGATCAGTTCATTAACTTGATCCTTTTATGTTACTTCTTAATTATGACATGCTTCCTAGGTACTTACCATCTGACTTCTACCATTGTCAATTAATTGAAATGCCTCAGGAAAATCTCCAAACACCTCTTTGCAATATTCAGCATTATTTACCAGCACTTCCATCTTACAACTTTTCCTCCTTTGGAATTGATGACACTGTAAACCCTTGCCTTCCTTCCTATCTCTCTAACTATGCTTTCTTTGGCAATTTTTCTCTGCTTATCCCCCAGATGTCAATATGCCTACAAAACAGACTTTTTAATTGGAGAGCCAGCTATAAGTTTTGATGAGAAGAGGAAATTTACTTAATGTCTCCAGAACTCTATTGAAAGCTCAAATTATCATTGGAGATGGCTGTTAGCTTTCCTTAGATCAGGAAAAATAAAACTTCCCTTATAAATATTCTTATTTAGTAACAGCTCTGTTAACTTTATTGTGGATTATATGTGTGTACACAAAAACAGTAATGTATAGACTCTTAGATATAACAACCAAAACTTTTCCACTCAGAAATCTTCTATGATTCATATATTCATTGTAAAAGAATTAAATGCTAACAGAAGAATGTATTAATTATGATAAGGATAGCATTTACTCTCTAAAATCTTTCAGCTCCTTAACTAAGAAATAATTAAGCAGCAATGCAAGGTTAGTTATAGCTTATGATTATAGCATCAGGAGAAATTTCACCTAGTAGAGCAAATAAATTACCATTAATAAGAAACCTTTCTCAGCTCATAGACTATCCTCATGAGATTTGGTGTATGGTTTTCATGGGATACTTAGAAATCCATTATCATTGTATTTTTTCTACACCTAGAAAGAGCACAATATGTTGTTCTAAATTACTTTTTCTATCAAGCATAGCTGTCATTGACACACTTATTTATGTGCTTTGACAGGAACAAGGAACAATGATCCTGTTTCCCCTACTCTTCACCCTATAAGTTCCTTGTAGCTCTACTTCCTTTCTATCCTTGTGAGTTCTAATTCCCAAGTGACCACAGGGAGTATATGCTATTATATGAAATGCTATATTATGAGTAGAAGAAACCTATTGATCGTGAAGACTTGAGTCTCTGAGAGAATCAGAGATTTCTAAGTTCAGACGGAATGAGAGAGCTGATCAGAGCATCACATCCTGACTGCCATTGGGTTCAGGGAACCTGTTAGGTATCATGGCTTAATAAACTAAAAATGTCTAAGACTAAAGGTTTATACCAACACAGATAACATTTGTATTTTCTGCTTTTATAGGCAATTAGCAGCAGCTACCCATATTTTAAGGAAAATTTATCAAAGAAAAACATTGAGTTGGGAAAAAATTAATCTGTTTTCCCAATGAATCAAGAAAATATTAAGTTCAACAGTGGAACACATCGATACAGCTCAAGGACAACTTTCTGGAATAAAAAGTGAAAACATCTATGCTATATCACAGAAAAATAATACTATAAATATTAGAGTTAGAGCAGGTCTTATACTTTATTTATTCTAACACTAATTTTACAGATATGAAAAATGAGGCTCAGATAATTTGAGTGAATTTCCAGATTATGTAACTAGATTTAGTAGAACCAGGACTACAGAACATGGGTATTCTGATCCCTTGTTCAGCACAATTTTTCCTATTCAACAGTTTCTTCTGTCTTCTATTTTCATGGGAACATTTTTTTTCTGAAAGCATCTAAGAAGTGTGAAAGGATTTTCAGTTTTAATGATAAAAATGTTGAAGTTCTGAATTGTCACAAATAGATATTTGATTTACCACCACCTTTTTTCCTGATCCTTAGCGAGGCTTTCAGATATTTTTTATTGAAAGAAAATAAAATTTGTTCCTCAGCAATGATCTTTAAAATTCAGTGGCTTGAAAGGCACTAGGGTTTCACTGAAAATTACTTAAAGAAATATCTTTTAATAGCTTTCAAAATCAGCATTTGAACAAATAACTCATTTAGCTATTATATGACCTACATGAGAACAGGTAAATATTTGATATTCAAAAGGCAATAATTTAAGTTGGAATTATATATTTTAGAAAATCTGATTTCTTGAGATTTTAGTATCCATTAATTTTCACCATTTTTTTTGTGTATTTCAAATACCCCAGAGTTTAATGGCTGTATTCACAACCTTATTTACTTGCAGTTCTGCCTTTCCTTGAGGGATTTCTAAGTGCCCAAAACTATTAATAAAGGTGAATAAATAGACACAAATGAGCTTCTTTTCAGTCATTTACAATTTAGTCTACTATGTGCTAATCCTGTGTCCTCTGTTAATCAACCCCAAAACACAAGTCTTCCATTGTGCTCTGTAAAGATGAGGCACATGTGGTTGAATTCAGTCAAAATATTAATGTAGACATGGGAACCATCACTTTCTTGAGAAAACTATCAGGAAAAATACATTCATTTTCAACTAAGCTAAATTCCCATGCCCAAGGATTGCACAACCCTGCTAAAGTCAGTAAATGTCAAAGTCTTGAGCTATGGACTAGACAACATTGCCCAATAACCACAACTAGGGTTTCCAGCATCTGCTGTTCCTCTTTTACAAATCTGAATTCTTCCTCCTATACTATCTCCTATATGCATTATTCATCCTGATGTTGAAATAGCAACAATTTATGAGGAGAGTTCAGTAGTTTTGTGTAGCATTGGAAATCACAGCACAAATAAGAGGGAGAAAACATACCCCAGGAAATTATCCCATAAACACTCTTAAAAACCCTTTTATTATGGGTGCTTTTAAAAAATTTATAGAATTGTACTTTTTAAATCTTTGATTTGTGCTGAACATTAAAACTAAGACTTTAACCCTCAGTTTCAAGTTCCTTCACTGACTTGCTCTGATTTTACTTCTCTTTTTTCCTCCACTCCCCTGGCTGTCCTTATAATCAGTCAAGTCTACCTACCTTGCTATTATCTCTTACTCCTGGCTCTCAGTCTAACTTACACTTGAAATCTCTTAACAAGGGTTCAGAATCCTTTTTTCCTTAATTTACACAGCTCTCTAGATCTAACTACTTAATACAATTAATATTTACATTTCAGTGATTACTTTCACTAATCCTTTCTGTATTATTCAGGAATTTTAACTCATTTTTTCCTTTTCCCTTTCATAACACACACACACACATGCAATGAGATTAAAGCTCAAACAACATGTAAACTAGCCATAAAAATAGGTATTAGCTCTCAGGACTAAAGCCTGAAAGAAATGAAAGAAGACCTAGTGAAAATCAAGAAGTGGAACTGAAACAAAAATTTTACTATATTTCTCTTTATAAAACACATTTGTTTGGTTTGTATGGAAATATGAGTGTTTATGAAATGCTAAATATTTTTTTGTGCAAGACTATGTCTTCCCTGATACAGGCTTCAATCAAAGTTGTGGGTTCTCATGAAGAAAATTAGATGTGGGGAGTACCTATTCTTCAAGCCAAATTGAAATTTGGGGCAAAATACATTTTTGGAAACTAAGAAAATGTGATAAAATTATTTGTTTATATTATTCACCTATTAATATTTCCAAATATGCAAAACCCTTTGTAGGGGAAATGGGAAGTCCAGATGTAGATTATTATTTTAGGTAAATCTCTGCATATACATTTTCTGTCTTCCTTAATAAATGACAAATTTTCCTATGGGTGACCAAAATCCATGGCTGAGCCAAAGGAATTTCTATAATGCATTTTCCTTATGATTGCAATAAATGAACTTTTGACTTGAAGGAGAAGTTAACTTGTTGATTCACTGATTTATTAGTAAAGTTAACTTCTAGAGAATATCTAAAATTATTTTTAACTTTAAGTTAGCAAAGTTTAGAAAGCATTCTAAGGCTTTCATCCACTCCTTCCAAGAGGCCACATTTGTTTTCCATGTAATCCTTTTCCCCTCCTAACAACAGGTGTAAAACTGTAAAGCGCCCGTTAGGCTAATGCTATTCTTAACTAAAATTGCTCAATTGCCTCTAAGAGAAGCACTAGAGGGGGCCAAAGAGTAACTCAATGTGGGGTGTTCCATTGGCCTTCCCAACATCTTATCCATTCCACACTTACTGAAGTACACATTCTTTAAAGTAATCAATCAGATGAACAGCCAACCTAAAGGCTCATGGTGAATCTACTCCACGAAAGGCATTGTAATAGACAGTACTTGAGATTTCAAAGAAGTACGTTACTGACAAAGGACTTAACTTTGCTACCTTGACTACACTAAAAAATAGTCAAGGGTTCATGACATATAGCAATTTTTTAATTTTGTTGAGGCATGAAATTGAATTATATATGACATGAGGCTGGTCTCTAGCAGGAGTGATTTAGCTAGAATGCCTACAGATGACTGGCCTGCATATCTTCTCACAGTTGTTTAGATATTCTTTATTTGCAGTCAAGTTACTATGTAGTAATTCTCATAACATGATTTTTTATAAAGCTATTTTCTTTGTAAATACTTTTCCTGAAAATAAAGTCAGCTGCTAGTTCTGGTGATGAAAGCAAAATGGAAGCAAACCTATCTAAGAACGTAATGGTGCTAATCCAGAAAATAGAAATTTTATGGAGACAATTACACACTAACCTGATATTTACAGATTTGAAGCTGTGGTATCCCTCATGAATACTGAGGGCCTGCCACATAAAGTCCTTATCATCAAGGAACATTTAGAAAAACATGCAGTTGCTTCATTATAGTTTCCTTTTTATAACTCATGTTGTCTTTAGGTAATTGCAGATATGAATTCCACTTTAATTATACTTTAAGATCAGGATATCCATTATATTTTGCTAAATATTGTACACAAATTCTTACAATGTCTATTCCCCTACCATAAAAGAGTTGAGGTACCAACCAAAACTAAAACAGTTTTTTTAGTTCTAGTTACTAGCTAATATAGCTTAGATTAAAATGAAGCTGAAAATCAAAACTGCCTCTTCCAATTAATTGTGACAATATATAGTAATAGACCTCAGCTAAAACAACCCTGTAGGGAAGTAGAATTTGATATATTTTCCCAAGTTGGCTTAAAAATTCTACCTTTTCTAGAAAGAATAAGCTTGGAAACCGTTTTTGAAGCCCAGAACATGATGACAGTATGCATTATGTTGCAAAATGGGAAGAATATTTCTGCCACCTGTCCCTGGTGAAGATCAAGGCCCATCATTTCAGCTTATGGCAGCTGTTGTTTTCCGTCCTTTCCTCCTGCTGCTGATCAGCCATCCAAGGTTTCCTAACCTTAGTTTGCTACTGTTTGTGGTTCTTGCCCTTGCTATTTTCACTTTATATAGGCTGTTTCTCTCCTTTCTCAAACTTGTAAAAATAGTGCTCCTAATAAGGATTGAAAATCCAGTGCTTAGCTTCTTGAATATAAACCTTCCTTTTTCCCTGGACAAGTACCCAACAGGACTGAGAAAAAAAATGGAGATAAAGAAAGCAGGAAAGAAACAAGCATTTATCTTTTATTTTTAAGTTTGCAAAGTATTTTTTGAAAACAAGAACTCTTTGTATTTTTAAAACCCTTCTCCACCCATTAGCCTCAACACTGCATTGCTGCTATACTTACACCTCGCTCATTATGTATTTACTTTTTATATAACTAAGCAGCACCCTGTCATAAATGAAATATTCATGCAAAAAAAACCCTGCTCAAAATGCATTTATAAAAAGAACATATAAAAGCTACCATCTGCTCCCACTCCTAGCAAGCCCTTAGATACCCAAGTGTAAGCCCTCTGATTCCATAGAGGTAAGGCAACGGTGCCTTTGATGTATTCCTGAAAGCCAAAACTTCAGGCTTTGTTTGAAGATGGATCTATGAGTTTTGGCCATCAGAATGCTTAGATCAATATTTATGGACTTAGATAGTTCACATAATGAATTCATGTGCTAGCATATTGTAATGGGTAGTCCATACCCGGTCATCTTGCTCTGGAATGAGGTGAACCTCTTCTGGGAAATTGTAAGAGCATTTTGTAGTCGATTGATACCATGCTACATTATAATATTCTTTCTTTTAAAGAAAGTTGTCCAGGCATTCCAGAACTCCAGGCCGAAGTTTGGGCCCTTGGATACTTCATTGTTTTCAATTCAGCTAAGGGAGCTGAGGACACTTCTGATACCACTCAGTGCATTTTACTACTCATACTTGGAGTATCACCGTTACTAAGCATAAAAAGATATATCAGATGTTCTCAGTGGTCAAATTTCTCCCAAATGACAAGTTGCATCTTTAAAAGTTTTATGAACATGTTTAAGAAATTCTCTCTTTTCTGTACCCTTCACTTCCTGTCCAACACACTCCTACTCTCCTTAATGTTCAATGCTCTCCATTCTGAACTTTGTATATAGAATTCTCATGTATTCTTCCTAAATCAATTAGGATTCAATTTACCAGCAAGTGAATGAAAAGTAAAATAACAGTGGCATAAACAAGATAAAAGTTTATTTTTTTATCAAGGTAAAGGCACACAGAAGCAGGCAGATTATAGCTAATAGAGTGTTTCCGGGATCACCAGGGAACCGGCTTCTTTTTTCATGCTGCTTCAACTTCACGATCCTTGGTGTGTTGCCTTGTGTTTGAAGATGGCTTCTTCAGTTATTGTCATTCCATTGCATTCCAGATAGCAAGAAGAAAGTTCTGCTGTTTCCTTTATAAAGATTTCCAGGAAGTAACACACATTTCTAAATACATTTCTGTGACCAGAACTTAGTTACATTTCCAAATATTGTTGCAAATAACTCTGGGGAATGTAGTCCTTTATCTTGACCCATTGCCACCCCAAATAAATTCAGATTTCTTCTAGGGAGGAGGGAGAAAATGCATGTTGGGTTAGGCAACTAGCACCCTCTGATTCACTTGGCAAGATCATATAACAATTTGCCGTTACAGATCATCCATTCAGGCACAGATTTCTGATTTTCTTGATTAAATAATCCAGAAGTTCATAATTTAATAAACAAATTGTAGATAAAATGAGATAAAAAATGGGTAGAAAAGAGTTCTTTGTCCTTGGTTCATTGCTGTCTATGTATAAGGGAAGCTCAGAGACAGCTTTTAAATGACTGACAGCAATTAATTGGCTAAATGAATATAGAGTCAGGGCCTCTAAGTTTATGGTCTAATACTCCTTATATTTTCCTAAGATAGATTGACCATATATTTTTATCAACCAAACCGATACTCCAGAAAGTGTGAAAGGGAAGGTTATTACTAATTACATTGGTACATCAGAGTTAAATCAGAACTGTCTGGGGAAAAATGGGACATATGTCAACCAATTCATACTTTATAGTAGATCCCTGCACATCTGAGACCTGAAGTAGAGGTCAGTTTATTGTTATGAATTTACCAATCATTCCATCCTGGAAATGTGTAACACATATCCTAAAGATATGAAAAAAATATGGCAGAATTGGACGACTGTCATACACATACTGTCTCTGTACTGAGTTTGAAAGGGCAGAGTAATTAAAGGATCTAGATGAACTAACAAATAATATTAATGACTGTTTTCAGTTGTCCATGCTATTGTGAAGCCAATTTTGTCCAGAAAATGGGTATAAGGGATGAAAGTCTACTCTTAGGATTCAGAACCAAGTTATAAGTGATCCTGCTCAGAGTCTCTGAGATTTGGAGTATTTTTAACAGCCTTTCTGAGTGCTTTGTCACTTTAATCTGTAACCTGTGACAGTTGACAGCTGCCAGTTGGGAGAATTTGCTCTGGCTAAAGGCCAACCATAAAGAACAAGGCCGGGTGTGAGAGCCCAGGCTGACAAACTGTTTTGGCTTTCTTCATGGGGTCCTAACATATTGTTATGTTTGAAAATCTCTGTCTCTGACAGAACCTTACAGCAGATCCCACCTTTCTCCATATTCCCATATTTCTGAAACATATTTTGCTATATTGTAGATATTCTAAAAAAAAAAAAAAGATTTTTTCTATTAAATAAGACCTTATTGGTCTGGAATCTTCCAAAGATTCCTAATGCTCACCTGAAGGAAAAACAATGGTACTGATAT
>PVKH010019226.1:0-14906 GCA_004027955.1 Chaetophractus vellerosus
TATGGAAGAAATATGGAAGTAGGGAAGGTAGTGATATGGAGGATGGAAGGGTGGACCAATACCCCAGCTTCCTTACCCACTACATGGCACAACTCTGAGGTATGCTCCATACCATCTGGATTGAGCCCAAGTTCCCCCAGTGGTGAAATGCTCATTTATGAATTCTATATTGACTTCCTTCTCTTACCAGTTCACTTCTCCATTCCCCTACCAGGGTTTCTTGGTGTCACCTCCCAAACTATTTGTACACAAAGCCTTATCTTTGTCTCTGAGTTTGAGGTAACCCAACTTAAGACAAGGGATAATTAGGATGCCTTTTTAGGTCTGCTAGGAGGATAAGATAAGACATTAAGTCCCACATGATGGGTTGGCATAACAATAGAAATTTACTGACTCATAGTTTCCAAAACTAGAAGGCTTGCTCCACCCCCCAACCCCCAGCCCCGGGGTTGGTGAATTCTGGCTGGTCAGCAAACTTGGGGATTCCTTGACTTTTCTATCACATGTCAATGCACCTTCTCCTTTCTCTCCTGGGTTCCATTGATTCCAGCTTCTGACTGTTCCCTGTGGCTTCTTCCATATCCAATGTCCTTTGCTTAAAAGGACTTCCGCCATATTGGATAAAGGCGTACCCTCATTCCGTTTGGGCACCCCTTAACTGACAAGATCTTCAGAGGTCCTATTTACACATGGGTTCACACCCACAGGACCAGAGTTTGGGACCTCAACATGCCTTTTGTGGGGTCATGATTCAATTTCCAATATACATAAAGCATTTCAATATTCTACCTGACCACTTAAAAATGGTTAGCTATTACCACTATTATTGTTGCTGTTGTTGTTAAAAACAAATGGTTAACTTGAACATTTCCTCAGATCTTGCCCCCTCTGGAAGCTTCTCTTGGCCTCCCTATATATCTGAGAAATGCCAGACCAGTATTGTGCATATTCTTTCACCACTGAACATCCAGCTAATTATTTCCCCCTAATTGACTCTGTTTTCAAAGACTTTATCTAGAAAACTGCACAGATTAAGTAATAATTCATTTTCTCTCTCTGTTTTATTAATCAAAGATATATAACTGTCAATCAGAGCTTCTGATCAGCATGAAATTACTGGGGTCACTGCACAGCTAACATCATTCCCATAAAAACAAAGAATCTTGATGTTTTTGTTAGGCTGTGAAGCTTTATCATATGTAAAACTATGATTGTATTAGATTTTTTGAAATCTTTAAAATAGCTTGCAGACCTCCACTGCTACCTTCATGGTCTCCTAAGACCCAAGAATCCCATGGTGGCAATTGCTGATGTAATAAAACACAATTCATGAAGAAATATGCTTGTTTTTGTTATCAAAATTGCAGCAGTAAAACCTTTATTGTCATATTTGGCAATAACCTTTCCTTGTATTATGAGAAAATAAAGAATAAATAAATTTTTACTACTGCCTTTTTTATCTTGACCTTTTCACAAAGAAATATCTTCAAATCTGTGTGTGGCTGGATAGTTCTAAGATGCCAAAGTCATTTTGAATATTCCATGACAATATCTAGAGATGAGGAAAAGTGAAAGAGAAAGAGGGAACTGAAAACTGAGCAGTTTAGAACAGTGGAGTGAAGGGAATATCTAATTCTCCATTGCTTAAAGCAAATGCCACCTCCCAGCAAAGCGGCCATAGGCCAGTATTTTGCGTAAATGTGCTTGGCCCTCTAAATCCACTCTTCCATTCTCTATCCTGCTCTGTCCTTAGGTAGCTCAGCTGACAGCCTAGTCCTCCGACTTCTGGCGGGGGTCAGCAAATTGAGGAGCAGAAGCAAGAGGTCAAAGTTAGGAGAAGAGCAGAATGGGTGTCAGTTCTCCTGGGTCCCTCCCTAAGGGTCAGAAGGACCAGCTGCATCCTTCACCTGAAGGTCACCGTGCTGGTCAAGTGGCCCCTTCCACATAGCTCTCTCTTACTCCTATTCTGGAACGCCCCTTGCCCTTCACCCCACAAGCTTATAGGTGGTAATGATGCCCCACCATTTCTAGGCCTGGGGTGCTGAACTACCCTTTGTGGTTTCCCTGCATGTTTCCCACACATTTACAGTTGTCAATTCATACATTCTCTCTAAATTAACTAGTTTAATTGTGCCATGTATTTTCTGTTAGAACCATGACTGGATAACCTAACTAGAAACCAGAAGGCAAGAGAGCCAGGTTGATATGGGCCATACAGGTCAGTGGCTTGGGGCACAGAAAGGGTGGAGAACTATGGAGAGTGGGTATGGAAGGCCTAGGGATGATATCTGACCCACCAAGATACCCACATGTAAGATAGATATATAGCACAAAGTTCACAGGGTTGTGATAATTAAATAATATAATCTGGAGAAACAGCACACTGCCTAGAGCATAATAAATACTTAATAGACATTAGCTGCTCTTGTCATAATCAAGGATCTCTAAAAAAATCCCTGTTTGTTCCCTGCTTTGTGAAAACTAGAAGACCCTTTTCTCCATATTCCTGGGATCTGAACTCACACCAGAGCCATCATCTGCAATTTAGAAGATACCTCATCTGTGTGAACATTAGACAACATTTGTTGAGAGCTTACTGTTTGCCAGGGACTGTGCTAATTGCTTTCCAAGTGCACATTTGGCACAAAAATACTATGAGGGAGGAAATTTAAAATGATCCTTTTACAGATGAAAAAACTGAGGTTAGCAGGATTAAGAAAGCCTCCCAAGCTCGTGGGATCTATAATTGGTAGAAGTGGCTTTTGAAGCCAGGTCTGTGTACTCCACATTCAGCATCTAGGTTTCC
Source organism: Chaetophractus vellerosus (assembly GCA_004027955.1). Classification (NCBI taxonomy): domain Eukaryota; kingdom Metazoa; phylum Chordata; class Mammalia; order Cingulata; family Chlamyphoridae; genus Chaetophractus; species Chaetophractus vellerosus. The sequence continues at coordinate 2,807 of PVKH010019226.1, forward strand.
TTGCTTATAAGAGACCAACTCTTCAAAGTGAGTCCTGAGCAACTTGATGGGCATGGAATCAGGTTGTCTGAGAGTGGAACATGCCTGTGCATTTATCATTGTCAAAACTCCTTTCAAGAAAATATGCTATAATTGTACGTTTCATTCAGCCACGGCACAACACAATGTTCCAATGAAGCATACAGCAAAGTGACATGTTTTGAGATTGTGACCCTATTGGGAGAGAGTTGTGAAACTTAGACTAAAGAAAAGTGACAAACAAATGCAGTGGTTTATTGGCTGCATCTCTTTGTGGAACCTCTGTGGCTCCGGGGAAGGAAACGGAACACTTAGGAAGACATGCTGAGCCTCCCGTGGGTGTGCAATAACTGCACCAGTGAAAGGCTTTCTGTCCTTACGTCCTTGAACACTCACTAAATTCCCTACTGGGAAGACAGTCAGGGACACCAGAGCAGGCATGGGTCAGTGGTCAAGGACACCATTCTGGGTGCCCTGGGCCTCCCTCCAGTTTGATCCAGCCCTGCCACTCTCTAGGGAAGAGCCTACGATGATGGGCTTTGGGGCTCTCTTGGTTGGGCATTTTGCTGTAATGGAACTGGCTGCCAAGGACTTAGCTTGTGCCGTGACCTGGTCTGAGAACCTGAATGTGCTCCGTTTTGGTGCTGCTTGTTTGAGCATCCAACACCCAAAGGGTTTGGGAGGAAATGGAACGACCTTTCAGCCTTTCTTACGTCAGTCTTACCAGAGCATATGGCCCATCTCACAGTTTTACAGTGATTCCCTCCTCTTCGGGACAAAACAATACTACTTTTGTCCTGTCACATATAAACACACATACACACACACACCCTAAAAATAGCCATTCCATCTTGTATCCTCACCCCCTGATCATAAGTTATTGACCCAGGGAAAGATACCTGGACCAAGCAAGGCCAGTCAAATTCCCCTTGGAAATTTGAAACTCAGGACACTGACACGTGGAAATGGGCAACATCCAGCTGAAGTGTGTCAGCGGAAGAGTTCTAGAAAGTTCACAAATTCTTGTTGCTGAGCACCCCAAAGATGTCGTGGCCTCTCTCTCTCTGAGTCAGGCCCCTCCTTAGGTTTCATGCAAAAGCTAGATCCAACCGTCAGGCAGCTGCTTTCTTCTTTCTCTTTTTTTCTGCTAATTAGTCAGAGTAGATTCATGCTGCTAACTACAAGTACATGCACAAGTACACCACAGTGACTGGAGATTGATTTCAAATGAAATTTCAAATTGTTAGTCTAAGGATTGTGACTCCCATCAAACAACAGGGCTCGATTTTTAGTTTGGAAAGCAAGGCAGCTCATGATTAGCACATAGATGCTATTTCAGAGAGACCAAGGAGATGCACCTGGAGAAAGATGTGTGAAACAATTTGCTGTAAAGAAAACTCTAAATGGCTGTTGCTAGAGAAAATGGCAGAAAACAAGGAAACCCTTAAGGGCAAGTAACTTGGTTTTCATCTCAGCCCTACTGTAGAAAAGGCAATTAGTTATGAAAATTAATGCATGCACCGAAATAGTAACCCTCTTAAACTTTGGCAACAGACCCTCTCTCAAAGTCTCACCTTTGGGCATGGGAGTGGTTTTCTTGGGGTAATTTGATAGAGGTTTGTAAATTCACTCACAATGTAGACGTCAAAGAAGTTCACAATAATCAAAGCCCTTACGATTTTATTGAGAGTGCTATTAACTAAATGCTTAAAAAGTCCAGGTGGGAAATTAATCATGAAAATAATTAACAAATATTTTCTCTCTCTCTAGTCCTCATCAAAATATTTTCAGTAAATCTATGTTTAAAAAACCAATACTCTACAATCATAGTTGAGCACCTGTTTGATTCAAGTGAAGGACACAGCACCTTAAAGAAACATCTTTGAATAGTAAACTTTGTCTTATGTTTTGTCCTTAATTTCTATTGACATCACGACTAGTGAAGATCTCTTCCTTCACTTTTCAACAAAGGTTTTCATTTTTTTGATCTTTTGATTGTTCCCAAATAATAATTTGTTTGTTCTAAAAGAGTTCTTCTCCAAGGATGAAACATTTATTTTGTGGAACCATTGAATGGAGCACACTGAGCTCTAAGAGGTAGAGTAGGAAGCTGGGCGATAAATCCAAGAAAGAAATAACATGTGTTAAATTTACTGCTGATGTTCCAAGAAAATCTCCCTTAATATTTTTAGACCAAGATTAATGTATTTACAGACAATTTTAGAATATAAAGAAGTCTAAACTGAACATCTGCTTTATTGTCTTTGTTCTAGAATCAACCTTCTGACTTCAAAATTTAGAAAGCAGATTTGAAGGAGTAAATACATAATTTTGGCTTACCCAAATAATTTACTTGTACTTGAAGATTCAAAATGGTTTTTCATTTCTTAGTTTTGATAGAAGATGAACTTTTGAGGTACTGGCTTTATTGTGCATTGCATGACAGTGTCTTTCAGTGGCCATTAAATAATGCTTAGTACAGTAAATGTTAAATTACCATGTTACATCTCCAAAAATTATATGTGAAGTCCATATGAATGCCAAGTGAATTCAATATATTCATTTCTATTACAACAAATGCCAAAAGAATTCAGAGCGATGAGGTACTTAAAATGTCATTCACTTCTAATAGGTCCCATCATGAACCCATTCCTGCCATGTGAGGCTCATGCTTCTCAAGATAAACACTATTAAACACTATTTTCAGCTGTTCACAATAAAATTCCATTTGAGGAACTCTCACAAATATGGAAGATGAGCTCTAAGTCTAAGAAAGAAGGGCCAGAGTAAATTTTGCTGCATTAGGGTTTATCCCCTATCATGCAAGTTTATTATCTGAGTAAAATATAGACAGACCATCTAGTTATGGTTTTTGATATTTTGTACAAACTTCATTTCATAAGTTTCCTCCATGAACAAAGAGAAGTCCTTTCATAATGTGTCTCTGTGGAGATTTCCTTAGTTTCCCACCATTCTCCTCAGTTAAGGTAGAAGTGGCAGAATTACACGTCAGAGACAAATTGAGAACTTGAGACACCATGAAGTCATTACGCTAGTCAAGACATAATCATGGGTAATCTCGGAACTTTATAAGTCTATAAACCAATATTTACATTTTCTCTAGAACAGCCAAAAATATCCACCCTGCGGCTTCTCTTAACTAGCCCTTTGGGACTGGGAGGTAGATGTACAAAGGTAGGAGATGGAAGAAAGAGCTGGAGAAATTCAAAAGGCAGATGAAAGCATTTGGCATCCAAACAGGTAGTAGGAATGACTGAAGAGTGATAGATCCTACAAGCTTTAATATAAAGTTAATATGCAAACTGTTTATTGTTCACATCAACCAGCTATTCTTGATAGCATTCAGAGGTGAGAATAAGGAAGAGAGACAGCCTTCTGCTTTCTTATAGCAATTGATATGTTTTAATATGTATGTACTTACAAAGACTTTGGCCTAGGATTGCTAGCAACAATTGAATTCTATTTATTTAATGTCATAGCATCCGTTGTAACAAATATATGTGCAGTCTAAATGCAGATATTACTTAAAACACTTGCAACTTCACTCTAATGAGTGTATGTATAAACCATTCTAACTTTCTGTGAATTTGTAGGCATATACATGCATTTTACATTACTGAAACATAAATCAGATATTTTGGGTTGAGACTTTATTAGTAAACCAAGATTAAGTTTAATTTTATAAGAGAAAATGGGACAATTTTAGTTAGAGTACCTCATTGTCAGTAACTAATACTGGAAACTATGTAGGAACTTATATTTTTGAGTCAATGAACGGATAAATTTATTCATTCATTTACTTGAGAAAACGTTATTAGGTAGCTTCTATGTGCTAATGTTGCAATAGACAACATCAGAAAGAGATAGCCCCTCTTTCAAGCTCATTCTACTGCGGGGAAGGGGAGGATAAAGAAACTGTAAACGCTACCAGGAAAAGTGCTGTGAAGATGGACATGTAAACTGCCAGTGAAGGCCAACACCTCCTTCTGGGGGCCAGGAACAACTTCAGAGAGGTGACAGGCAAGCTGAGCCACTGTGTCTCGGAAAGAACTGGGAGGAGGAGTTTGGGGGCAGCTGTTTTGATCATGGCCACTTGGCACCATGGCCCCCACCTGCTGAATATTTTGAAATATTTTGGGGGTTATACTGCTTTTGTTCTATCACATGCCTCATCTCAATACCTCTTAAACATTCGGTAAGTTGGAAGGTTTTTGTTTTTGTTTTGTTTTGTTTTGTTTTGTAGGTGGTACTGGGGATTGAACCCGGGACCTCGTACTTCAGAGGCAGGCGCTCAACCACTGAGCTACATCCGCTCCCCAGGAAGGAACAAGGTTAAGCTGGGGGCCACAGGGGCGTCTCCACAACAAGAAAAGAAGGGTCTGACCCACAGCAAAAGAAAACAGTGCAAACCCCTTGATATGTACCACCGTAAATGGCCTAAAGAGACTTTTGCTGTTGCTCTTTCAACTTTATAAAATGGCTAAAGGTACAGAGTCTTACCTCACTTCCTGTAGGGCTATGCTCTCAGCTTTCATGGGGTCCTGGAGACATCCTCTGAAAACCAGCTTTCCTTTGACCTAGGGGTGTGGCTGAGGTTCTAAGCCTAGCTCAGGTAACTATGGCCCATGGGCTAAATCTAGACCTTAGCGTGTTTGTAAATAAAGTTTTAATGTAACACAGCCATGCTCATTGTGTACAAATCATCTATGGCCACTTTTGGGCTACAACAGCAGAGTTGAGTGATACACCGAAGACTCTGTGGGCTATAAAGCTGAAAATATTTGGTATCTGGTCACTTACAGGGAAAAAAAAGTTAACCTTTGGTCTACATTAAGTTCCAAGTAAAAAAATGTCTTTGTGTTACAAAAAGCTTTGCTTAACCTGTTTTCTCTTTATGGATAATAAAAACAAAGTACAATAACTGTTCCCATTTTTATTTTGGCCACCAGGAAGCCCAAGGAAAATTAAAGCAGTTTTCATAAACCATGGTTGTCAGATTACCAGTGTCTTTCCCATAGTTGATATTATGCATTGTAACTTTTATTTCCATGAATATTTTAAAAGTTTACTTTCTTTAGGCTTATTTTTTATAACTCTATTGAGGGTGGTTTGTGTAAACTGCTTTATACTTTTTAATTTCACTTTGTTAAATTAATCAGTAGATGGATAGATAGATGATAAAGATACATGGAGAGACATGATAGATGATAGAGACCTGATTGATAAATAGGTTGCTGATAAGATGGATTGATTGATCAACAGATGGATAGATAGTTGGCTATAAATCTACTCATCTGTATCTCACAAGTCAGTAATAAAAAATCCAGAGGGGCATGTGACAAAATATGTATAGGTTTAGCAGAAGGGGACAGTAATGGGCAGTTTCCCTGGGTCTAAGCCAGGGTTTCTTAACGTCAGCTGGGTAATTCAGTTTTGGGGGCCAGGGAGCTGTCCTGGGCATGGTAGGATGTCAGCAGTATCCCTGTCCTCTACGTTCCAGATAGTATTAGCTCCATCCCCCCCCCCAGTGTGATGACCAAAAATATCTCCAGACATTGCCAAATGTCCCCTGGGGAGCAAAATGTTGCCCCTGTAGCTTTCCCCTGGCCCACATTTAAAGAAAGCTGCTCTTTTGAGCATTAACTCTTGCTACTCATTTCTGTCTAATTGCACTGTTAAGACATAAACAATCCCAAGGTGGAGTCTATCAAAGCTCACTGTGGACACAAAGTTTAGTGAACACGTTACTAAGCAACCCTTTTCCATCAGGCAAAGCCATGCCTGCAGGTTATCCAGCAGAGCTCAGATCTGCAGAAGGGATAAAACCAAATCCCACATCTGGTATTCCAAATTAGGCCCCTCCCACAGCCTGCTCACTGTGCTGGACAAAAAGAGGTGAGGTCTATCACATATTCTCAACCTTGGTAAGGCAGGTAATGAATTAAATAGTGGCTAAGTAATGAATTGGGTTATTTCCTAAGGCTGGAGATCAAGAGAAATTAAATACTTAATCTCGAGGGGTCTGAGTTGATAAAGGGCTATTTAAGTGCTTTCTCAGCAGTGAAACCAAGACTTGAATAAGATGCCGAGAAGGACAACATTGCCTCTCTGTCACAGAGGCCTGGACCCTCTGTCTTAATAGATTCTGGAATCAGCTGAAGCTGATAATTGCAGAGGGTGAAGAAATTGTGAGATTACCTCAGTGATGTGGGAGGCCAAATTGCTTAACAAAGGAAACTTAGCTCATTGTTAGCACATTTTGTCTTGTTTCCACCAAGCATTTAGATTGGAATTTAGAGACATCTGTATAATTGATTGCAACAGTCTAAATTGTAACTCACTTAATAAGTCCATAAGGACAAGGGCAGGCTCATATTTCTTTGTTCCCCAAAGTGTCTTGGACATAAGACGTGCTCAATAAATATTTGGTCGACTTGATAGAGGCTCGTGGTTTTACCCTTAGATACTGGATCAGACACGTACATGGCCTGATAATACCCAAGCCATCAGTCAACGCCTCAGAGAGAAGGAAGGGGCTGCCTATTTCACCCAGAAAGGATTTTCAGGTTCTTAATGCTAATAATTACACTTTTTATCATGAATCACTTTACAATTTGATTCACAGAAACTTTCACTATCAGATACTTTAGTTTATATGCCAAAGACAAAATCTTATATGGGCATTTCAATTGTTTCACCAAAATGACATTTTAGAAGGCCTATCCTACAACAGATACATTATGAGAACCTATCTATGTTATACTACCTAGACGACTCATGCCACTAAAGCAATAGATAACACATAAATATGCAACAAATGCTACCTATATTTCTTTCTATGCATAAGAAAGGAGTCTGAAACAAAGACAATTAGAATGCGAGAACGGAAGATCATTAGTGGGAAATGACAATAATTCTAAATGCTAAACTATCAAATCAAATATGTAATTAAATGTATATAATTCCAAAGTGCAATTAGTCATGCACTATAAGATTTTTTGGACACATATTGATAGTGTTAGAGCAGAGTTATTATATTAAAATGAGAATCAATTAGCTCATTCTTATTTAGCCAGACAAATGATTCAGCTTTTCAAGGGAGGCAATCAAGCATACCGGGTAGAGCATAGATTTTGGAGTTAAACTGAACTGTGTGCAAATTTAGGTGTCACCACATTCCAACCTAGGACAAGGAGTTTAACTTCCCACAAATCTCAATTTTCTAATGTGTAAAATTAGGCTTCATAAAAGTGAGTCAGGAGGTCATCAGAGAGGTAGCATTTAACCCCAAATAGTGGGGCTCCTGTGGACTCGAGACACCCAGGTCCTACAGTCATGGTAGATAGCTCCAGAATTTGGCGCCTTGCCAGTGGGCCCTACTTTGGAGTTTGTGCTCCCAAGTGTGACAGAGTTGGACTCAGTTGTGACTTCTCTACACATGCCTCTTCTCTCCCTTCTATTTGAACATATAGTTGGTGCTGGAGTTGGTAGGTGTCTGCCCAAGAGACTTTAATCTCTGGGCTGTCCATGTGCCAGCTGGGCCCTGAGCCTCAGAGGAGGTGCTACACCTCCTCTCCAGTTCACTGGATTCATCCAGGATAAGGAAGTGAGGATGGACCACACCAAGGAACCGAGAGAGCCTGCAACTGCAAGAAAGAGGGTCCCATCCATCAGCCATACGGGATTGAAGCCCCCTCTCTATTAGAGGTGGAGTGGGTATCACCATCCCAGAATCCTCAGGGTTGGGGAGTAAAATATGGACCAGAGTAGACTTACTAGTATTCTACTACAGACTTATTGTGATTCTAGCAGTGGAAGAAATTATATCATTGATGTGGAGACAGTGGCCACTGGAAGTGCTGAAGTCAGGGAGAGTAAAAAAGAGGTGCAATAGGGGGGCATCTTTAGGACTTGGAATTGACCTGAGTGATATTGCAATGACAGATACAGGCCACTATATATCTTGCCATAACCCACAGAATCGAGTGGGAGAGAGTGTAAACTACAGTGTAAACTATAATCCAGGCTTAGTGGCAGTGCCCCAGGATGTGTTTATCAATTGCAATGAAGATGCCACACTAATGAAGGATGCTGTTGGTGTGGGAGGGTGTGGGAGGTGTGGGGAGTGGGGCTTATGGGAATCCCTATGTTTTTTGTGTAATATTTACATAACAAAGTACCTTTAAAAAATAAACACTTCAAAGGATTAAACTGGAATTTGGAAGATGCTCAATAGGCGTTGATCTCCTTCACCTTTCTTGTCCTACCTCTCTGTGTTTATCCAGAAAATGACTTGCTTGGAAAAATCAACAAGCCATCTGGAAGCAACAGCTCCCCAGGTGGGCTATAGCCTGTCCTGTGGTCTTGTAAAACCTGGAGGGTAGGACTCATCTGCTTGAATTTCCAGCTACACTCTCTGGAGATCCAGGCAATGTTTTTGCAGATAACCTGATATATGCATCCTTTCTTCAATTGTTTGAATACTTCCATCCAACAGTCACATTTGTCTGCAGAATTTCTTTCATGAGCATCTCCTTAGCCTCTGGATATATCCATTCCCAGATGTGGACTGTTACTTCCTGATATTATATCATTTAATTCTTAGAACAACCCAGTGATATGGGGATTATTCTTATTCCCACTGCAGGAAATGGTTTCACCAAAAAGTATGGTATCTACCCAAGGTCATATACCAGCAGAAAGGGGATATGGGATTATGAGTATTATGAAGCTAAAGACAACGGCAGAGAGGGAAAGGAGCTTCTGGTTTCTCGATTCCTGATCCTGGGCCATTTTTGCTAGCCATGCTGCATTTGCCTAAGTCATAGCATTTCCAACCAGAGGCAATGCAATTTCATGGGAAAAGGAGATATTTAAGTATTAGGAAACCAGAGCCCCAGTCCATGCCATAAAACTCAATATCTCTGTGACTTTGGGCAAATCAAGATTCTCTTTGAGCTTCAATTTTTACATTTTTACAATGAGGCTCTTTCACCTCTACTTGGGTATCTTCTTTGTGGCATCACCGGTGCCAGGCCAGTGAACATACAGTGTGCTTTGCATCAGTCAAATTAGTGGGCCCATCACAAAGTGAGAAAACTGCCAACCCTTAGAGTACAAACCTGTGAAGTGCTTCCAATTTCTGTCAACCTAAATGACACATCCACTGGGCATGTCACCCTGACCCCTTATTTTGGGTTAGGGGTTCTGGTTTGTATTATAACCTTATTAGAGCACTTATCACAGGGCATTTAAAATTGCCTATATAAAAGGGAAAATGATTTATAATCATGCTTCTTATATTAGCACAAGGATAGATGTAAACACCCAAAAAAGAAAATCTGGAAATAGACCACACATATGTGATGATTTAATTTATGTCAAAGAGGTCACTGCAATTCAGTGTGGGGGTGGGGGGAGGATGGAATTCTCAATATATGGTGCTGGATCAATTGGGAAAAAATGGATCTTGACCCCTACATCACACCATACACAAAAATTAATTTGAGGTGGAATGTAGAACCTAATATGTCAACTAAAGAAATTAGGCTTTTAGAAGACATAGTAGGATATGGTTATAACCTAGGGGTATGTAAAGATTTCTTAAACAGGATACAAAAAGCAACAACCATAAAAGAGAAAACTGGTGAATAGGACTCCATTAAAATTAAGAATATCTATTTATCAGAAGATACTGATAAGAGAGTAAAAGACAAGCCATGGAGTGAGGAAAGAGGCTTCCAATACATACATGTGATAAAGACTCAGAATCAGACTATATAAAGAACTCCTTAAATTATTATTATTTGCTAAAGAAGGAAGCTCCTTTTAAATGGAATAGAGCTCTTTCTGGGGAACTAGTTGGGTGTGGATATGTGTACATGCTGAAAATCAATGGAGCAGGAACAGGGGAGAATAGAATCTTACCATGTAATGGACCTAACTTAACATTAGGACGTTAAGGGAAGGAAATATGAGAAGGGCGTGTGGGAAAAGAAAACTGTGAGCGGGTGAGAAAGAGGCTGGGTGCAGGTGGCCCATGAATGTGTGTCTGGCACCTGAAAGGCATTTAAGAATAGTAGAGTCTAATATTCCATTGGGAAGTGATAAAATCTCCAAGAGTCAACCTTCTAGAATTTCCATAAAGCTTTCTACAGATGCAATGCTTCCTGTAAATTTTTTGAGGAGGTTAAAGGAAGAGGCTATTTTCTACAAGTGGGTTGTGAAATGATATGAGGAAGATAATGAAGCAAAAACAGTGAAATGAACAGAAGCATGATTTTGGAGCTAGAGGTGACCATTGGTGTGTGAGCACCCCACTCCCGTGAAATTCCGGGAATTTAAGAGATATTGCTGGATGTTCACAAGGCAGAGGAGGGAGGTTTGGAAAAAGAGTATCTAGATTTTATAGGATGGGAGACCCCAGCTGACTTCTGGTTACATCTTTTCACTGGCTTTTCTCCCCATTAAAACATTAAACTCTTTGGGAGCAAAGAATATAATAGAAGCTCAAAAATGTCTGAAAGAAAACTGAATGAATAAATGAATGAATGAAATTTAGGCATTTTGTCCACCCTGATCAGCTTTCAGAGCTTCCTGATATATACATATATACTTTTTTCCTAGCCACGGCTCATGTCATCAGTATCTTTTCATTTGTCCATTTTTCTATCATTTGCCAGAAGCTCCCTGTCATATGCTTGTTTTATTGTCCATCTACAAAGCAACAGTCCAGCCCAAATGTGCACCTTTTCCATTTGAGCTGCACTATAGCTTATAACGATTCACATGCATTTGCAAAATAATTACCCCACTTTCATACTCGAGGCTTGTTATCTGAATAAATGTTTCCCTAATAAAGCCTGCAGCTGGGTTGAGCTTGAGAAATACAACAATTAGGAGTCATGGGACAAGAGCTCAAAAAAGGGTTCCCTTTAAACACCAGCGTTTGCTTCCTACATCCCTGATTAGCAGCCAAGGGGTCTGTTTGTGACTGCCAACTCAGCGCTGATTGCTAATCAAGTGGCCATGTTATGTGTGAGCAAAAGAAAATTAGAAAATAAACGTAGATACTGATTAGTTTTCCAGAAACATCTTGGGAGATGTGTGAAGCAGGAGCAACTAAGCTGGGATAAGCAAGAAAAATCCAGCTATCTCTGCTTTGCCAACTTCACCTGAGTTGAGATCTGGAATTACAAAAGAAACAATGGAACAGAACCCTGGACTGAGTGCAAAACCCAAATCAATCTGCAGAGTAAAGAGTAATAACAATAATGTCAAACGGAATCATAACTATTAAACTTTGTGCCCAGCTTTACAACAGAACAAGAACAGTGGTGTTCATCAGTTCATTATAGTCTCATAATTACTCCATGAGATGGTTGGTAATTTTACCATCTCCATTTTACAGATGCAAAAAGCGAGGCTCAGCAAGGGGGTACTTTGCTCAAGGCAATATATTGAAGTGCTTGAGCCAGGATTTATACTGCGGTCCTCATCTCTCAATTTTAGGCTTGGCATCAGACATATGACCACACAAGCCAAGAAGCAATAAATATCAGAAATATCCTTAACAAAGAGCATCTGATAAATGCATTTAAAAATTCAGACGCTGAAGGACCTGGGGCTACTCACTGCAGCTGTGGGGAACCAGGGGGGAGCAAGTGTTTCTTAACATCACCCCTTCTGGAGGAGAGCAGAGACACCACCTTCATGGAGAGACCAACTGGTCACATTCATCGTTTCCATTTGTCTAGCTGGAAATAATCAGGTGTGCCCTTGGCACCTTGATAAGCTTCAGTTGAGGTACATGAACCATGGCCACTGTTCTGCCAGCCGGCTCGCCTGCCGCTCACCCCGCTGTCAAATGTTTGGCACACTTAGAGGTGAACACGAGTTCTGCTCCCTCTTTCCCAAGCAGTGTTTTGAGAATGGCTGGCCACCGTTAGGAGACCGGCTGCCTTCGGTGCCGCTCAGAGCTGTGCTGGAGTGAGCTCATCCACCACGTGAGAGACAATTACACGCAACCTTGTCCCATCCAAATTCAGTGATGTCAAGCGGG
>PVKH010019228.1:0-14906 GCA_004027955.1 Chaetophractus vellerosus
CATCGCACCAGTTCTGCAGAATGATTTTTGAATGTTTATCTTGGCTCTGTGAAACCTAAGCCTGGTTCTCAGAGATTATGTGAACCATTCAGTACCCCTTAATAAATGTGTCTTCTGCTTAAATTTGGCAGTGTGCACCTATTCCTTGTAATATGACCACTAGGTGATGATATCTGGAATCTTGGTAAATAACAGGCATGGTATAATGAGCAATGCTTGTTTGTTTGTTTGTTTGTTTGTTTGTTTTAGGTACTGGGGCCAGGGAAAGGGCCCAGGACCTCGTATGTGGGAAGCCAGCACTCAACCTCTTGAGCCACAGCAGCTCCCGATAATGAGTGATGTTTTTTTTTTCCATGTTTCAGTTTAATTGTTCTAATAGAAGGAGCAAAAATCATGTCTCCTTTTATTTTGTTCATCTGGTTTTTCTTTAAAAAGCTTGGTCCAGGCTCTAACCACAGGGAGAAGATCCTCAAATAATGATTTCAATGATTAACTCTTGAAACTTCAAGGCATCAACCTCAGCACACTCTCCTGCTGTGTTCTGACTCACAGCGGGATGATAGCTTCACGCGATAAAAGAGTGACTCACTGCTGATAATCAGGACATGGTCTTCAAGGCTGTCTGCCAGCAATTGCCTTTCTGGACAGTTTTCAAAGATGCCTACTTGCCAGCCTTCTGTAACTGACAGTCTATTTTCCTAGCTCCAGCATTTAGAGCTAATTGAAAGAGTATATCTGTTTGCTTTCTAGCTACTTTTATTCGCTGGAGAAATCTTTGATATTTCTCTCTCTTAATTCCCTCAATCTCTTTGCCACAACCACCTAAGACCCAGATGGAAATCTTTTAGGTTCTGGTGTCAAGTCATTCCTAAAAACATGGAAATACCCACGACTAGTTCTTTCCAATCCTAAAGGACTTTGGATTTTCTTTCTTTAAAGAAATGTAATACAACTCCTTTCCTTTTGCTGTATAGGTTGTTTGAACTATCCCTGGCTAATAATTCCTTGACATTTAAGGACTATACAACTCAAAAGCCTTTAGAATTAGTAATCAATGACTTGCAAATTCTTTGTAATATTGCTTCTATGACAGATCTATCTCAAAGTTTGGATTCTTACAATAACAAAATATTTTAACGTAATATTTAAACACTACGTTACAATTCACCGATTCTATTTTAGCTCCCCAATTTATCTAAGAACAGAAACTACAATAGTGCATCTGTATGTCTTGAATTAATGATCCACCATAACTATAGACAGCAAGATAAAGGGCCATCAACATACAGACTACCCATCCATGATATGGGAGTCAAGGAAGTTTTTCCTGAAGAACAGATCTGTGAGAGATATTTAAAATATAAGCAGGAGTTAATTTGGTGTGTCTGGGGAGGGGGCCCTGGGAAGTAGAGATGTGAATAAGAATCCTGATTTCTGCTAGAGGGAAATTCCTCAATAAAGGCCCTGTCTTAGTTTGCCAGGGCTGCTATGACAAATATCACACAATGGGTTGGCTTGAATAACCGGAATTGGAGGTTAGAAGTCCGACATCAATTTATTGGCAGGGCATGCTTTCTCCTGGAGTGTGTAGCATTCTGGAGATCCTCTGTCACATGGCAATCTGTTTCTCCTTGTCTATTCCTCTGACTTCCACTGACCTCTGGCTTCTACTTTCATGCTCAATTTCCTTTACTTATAAGAACTTTGCTTATATTGGATTGAAGGCTGCCCTCATTCTGTTTGGTCACATCTTAACTAAAAATAACATCTTCTAAGCTCCTATATACAAACGGGTTCACACTCTCAGGAATGTGGATTACAACTTGAACATGTCTTTGTGGGATACATGATTCAATTCCCAACAAGCCCAGTTGTGAAGGTCTTTAAAGAGCTGGGTGGTACCAGAAGAACTTGGATAAGTGGATTAAATCATACCTCATGGTAAGATGACTGAAAAAGATATTATTATATGTGCCTTTTAAAACGACAATTTGGGCTACAGTGTGGAGAATAGATTGTCGTATACAGGGGTTAATGTGGGGCCAACCAGGTCAGCATTGTGGTGGACCAGGGGAGAGATGACTAGGCAGGTTGGAATAGGGTGAAGTAGTGGCGAGGAGGAAAAGTAAATGAATTCCAATTCTAATTAAGAGGCAAAATTGATGTAACTTGATGCATTTACCTCAAGTTCTCCAGCAATTTTTTTTAAGCTCCTGGTTTTTATCCTGAATTTTTCTATACACACATCTGTCACCCTAATGTCTTAACCTCATCTCCTACTACCTTTCTCTCACACCCTCAGCTCTGGCCATTCCCTGAACATGCTTGGCACTCTTCCACCTCAGGACCTTGGTACTGGGTCTCTCTTCCAGGACCCTCTTTCCCCACATACCCACATGGCTCCCTCAATATCTCCTTCAAAAGTTTTGCTCAAGCATAATCTCCCTAGGAAGATGGTCACAATCAGTCTTCCTTCTACATATCTGATTCTTTTCTCCACAGAATTATCACCTTCTAACACATCTTAAAATTTCCATACAGTTTACTTATTTATTGTGTTTATGCTCTGTCTCCCAGTAGAATATAGGTACCATGAGTCTGTTTTGTTAACAAATCTATCACCTGCTCCTAGAACAAAGCAAAACATACATAAATGCACAGTAAGTAGTTGATGAAGGAATGAATGACCATCCTTTGTCTTCATTATTCCCATTTCCCCACAGATGAATGAGGCTTATTAAATACCACAGAAATCTTTCTTTACCTGCATATCTCATATGAAATCTACTTGCTTGTTTTGTGTGTTTGTCTTTTTCCATATTCCTGCTTTTTGTACATGTTGTGGTAGATTGAGTGATATCCTCCATAAAGACATGGCCAAGTCCTAACCCCTGTTCTGTGGGTGTAAACTCATTTGTAAATAGGACCTTCAAAGATCCTATCTGGATGAGGACAAATTGAATCATGGCAGGCTTTAACTCAATATTACTGAAGTCCTTATAAGCAAAGAAAATTGAACATGGAGGTGGAAGCAGAAGAGAAGCCAGAGAATAAAGAGAGATCAAGATCACCATGTGATAGAGGCAAAGACACATCTACTAGCCTTTGCCAGCTGGTATGATAATGCTAGTATTTCACAATAGAGGGTGTTGCAAGAACACTGCAAGGCCAGAGATGGAGTAATGAACTTTTCTTTCCTTCTAGAGTTCTGTTTTCCATGCAGCAATCAGCAGATCAGCATGGAGGGGCCCCGGTAGCATCTACCTCTGTTCAGTGTGACTCATATCCTCCAGCCAGTTTCTTTGCTATCATTGTGTCAGCCTGTATAGCTGAGCTGTGGACCTTCATTTACTCTGGTAAGCATAAAATTGCACATGGCACATATCTATGTTTTCTCTGTATTTTCCACCCTTTTTAATTCCTAAAATTGTTTTTTGTACCTTTTCTCTTCTTGTCCTTAATAATAGTTACCAATGATTACCCATTTCTTTGGAGTTTTCTAAGAGTCAACTTTCCTTAATACCGATCTACTCTAAATTTAATGGTGTTTTTTGCATGATGTTTTGCTGTTAGAGCTTTTGATATTTTTTCTATCTCTATGAGGCCAATCTACATTTTAAGTAAGCTTTTTGCATTGAAACTTTTCCCCATAGTTTCTGTTATTATAATAAGGATTTAAAGCTATGCATTTTCATCAGAGTACTGAATTAGCTACAGCATACAGTTTTTTTGTTAATGGCTTCCTTTTAAAAAAATTATTAGAGCAGCTGAAGATTTGTATAAAAAATCATGCATAAAAGACTGGGTTCCCATATATACCCCCTCACACACATAGTTTACCCTATTCTTAACTCTTTGCATTAGTGTTATAACTTTGTTACAATGAATGAAAAAATGCTATTAAGATTATACTATTGTTAGGCCCCAAAGCTGGGCTTTTGGCGATAACAGAGATATATAGAGAAAAAAAAAATCTTTAACAAGAAAGTTAGACAGAACTCTTATATTTATTATGTCTGCAGACATGAGCCAAGGTCGGTCTAAAGCGGCTCAGATTGGACTCCCCGTACTGCGGTTTTACTCTTGCTTAAATTTCTAAGTTACTACTTAGCATTTGCTTTGATTATGCATTCGCTTTTATGCATATGGATTAATATACATAGCTAGTTATATAATTGTATGATTAGTATTTTCAGGAAATCACACTTGCACATACATTGCATGATCAAAAAAAGGGGTGGATAATTCCACCCTTATGTGGGAATTTTACTATGTTAATTAAGCAAGTTGAAGCGAGGACAGCAAGGGACTGTTTCTGCACAGGTCTGGCCAACCATTTGAAGCTGGTGTTCATACTTCGTTGCTTCAACAGGATATTCTCAACCACAAGAAACAGAATTTGGCACCAAGAGAGGGTTGTATCTCATTACCTTCTAATTTACATACAATTCTTTCCTTTGTATCCTAGCAACAGGGAGAGAAACAAGTTACTTTCAGGTATTCAGTCATCCTACAACCATCACTATTAAGGACAGTCCATAGTTTGCATTAGGACTCACTGTGTTATATAATCCTATGTTATTTTTCATTTTATTCTAGTAACATACATAGAATTTAAATTGTCACCTCTAAACTACATTCAAATATCAACATTTTTTCTTGAAATGAGAACTAGAGTTCTCTCTCTCATATGGAAGGCTCAATATAGCCACTCTCTTTTTCTCTGTTTTTATCAGATCCAGCAAGAGGGCAGAGACTCAACCTGGGTCATGCCTCAGTGACGTAGTCCAATTGAGAGGATCTCATACCCACAGGAATGGGTTAGTTCACAAAAATAATCTTTCTCTTAATTGGGATTCATAAAATGCCACACCACAGTTTGGGTTTTGTTGACTGCATCCCTGTAGTGCCATTTAGAATGTTCCTTCATCATTTATATTTCCTATAAGTTAATAGTTGTTTTTCTTAGCGCTTTAAAATCTGGCAACATTTCTGTAAATTGAGGCTTTTTAAGTTCAACTTTTTAATAAAAATAAAGAAAAAGAAAAAGGAAACAAAAATTTATCTGTGACCTTGGCCTGCTGTAGAACCTGAACTTCTGATTAGAAAATCTTCCTTTATCTTTTAAGATTAGTTTGCCCATTCAGTCCCAATTTTCTCTGACTGATCCAACAAAACAACTCCTCTCAAACCAAATCCATAACAATATTATTAATCTAGTTGTCCAGAGTTCTTCTTGCTTTACACATTACTCTGAGAGTAAACGAAAATGGCTCAAAGGGTTTCATAGCAAAAAACAAAAAAAGTTTTTAATTAAATATCAATTTAAGGAAGTACAAATCCCCAGAGAGATTGATTCTCTTTAAAAAAAAAAAACTCATTCTAAGAATAATCCATTGACAGGTAGAGAATATGCACTGCTAAGAAACACTAACCCATTACATCTAAATGTAAATTATACCGAAGTAGGATATACATATAGTGGTCTAAAAGAGAAAACACTCCATTTTTCCATTTGAAAAATTATGATCCCAATTAAGCAATTTTTGAGGAATAAAATTTGCTTGTATATGCACAGTGCAGACAGAGTGACATATTTTGATTGTTACTTTTTTACATACATTGCAACCAAACAGAATTGTATCTTGCATTTTTTCCACATGACATTTCCTGAGCATTTGCCTATATCTTTATAAACTATTTGAAAATATTTGTGTTATTCTCTTCAATGTATGAAATAATTTATCTAACATCATCCTATATTGTTGGCATTTAAGTTGTATCTAACTTTTTGTCTCCATGAATATCCTCTTATGTAAATCTTTTTTATGCCTTTGCAGATTTTGTATGTGGGGTAGAATATAAGATTCTTAAAAATAGGTCAAAGGCTGTGCATATGAACCTTTACTCTTGAAATTGAAACTTAGCCTAGTTATGTAGGGTGCCTAAGAGTTGCCTCTAGGAGCCTCCCTGTTGCTCAAACATGGCCTCTCTCTAAGCCAAACTCAGCATATAAATGTTTTACCTCCTCCCAGCATTGAACATGACTCCCAGGGATAAGCCTCCCTGGCACCGAGGGATTACTACCAAGCACCAACTAGCAACACAACTATAAAAAGACCTTGATCAAAAGGGAGAAAAGGTAAGGACAACTGAGTTTATATGGCTAAGAGACTTCAAAGTGAGTCGGGAGTTCATTCCAGAGGTAACGCTTATGCATGTCTCAGCATGATCTCTTTGACTGCAAAGGAGCTACTACCCCAAATAGCAGGGCTCCTGAAGGTTCTGGAGACATCCAGACACTATAGTCAGGACAGATAGCTCAGGAGTCTGGTGCCTTGCCAGTGGACCCTACTTTGGAATTTATGCTCCCCAGAGTGACAGAGTTAGATTCAATTGTGTTTTCCCTACACATGGCTCTTCTGTCCTTCTATTTGAACCTATATTTAGTACTAAAGTTGGTAGATGTACATCCAAGAGACTTAGAAATGAATAGAACTTATTTATTAAGGTGCCTCAAACACACATTATTATGTTACATTTTTGTTTCAGTTGTGTGTGTATATATATCTGTGTGTTTGTATATACATTCTGGGTCACCATGTAAAATGTGGATCACAGCCAAAAAAGTTTGAAAGCCTCGGTGCTGCATCATAATGCCTCTCTATATCACCATGCTCTTACCAGCATTGAAATTATTGGTTGAACCACTTTTATAAATGAAATGTGTATACCTCATCATAGGAAATAATTCCTAAATACCTCATAGGTTATTAGAAATTTTTGTCTAAAATATGAAACATTGTCCTTAATTTCCCAGGGTGAATTTTTCTAAGTGTCTCCATTAACCCCTCTAGAGTCACTGTCCATCTTCTTCTCCCTCGTTCTGTGTTCTGGGGCAAGTGAGGGCAAGGGCTCATCTTCATAGAATGCATAAGTAGGGCTCCTTTGTCCAATTTAGCAATTTAAATTTGAATTTTCTTTAAAAATTTCTATGCTGTTTTGATTATGTGCTCTCCTCTCCTCCCCCCTTTTTGTTGGTTTTCTGATAGTATCACAGTAAACATTTTAAAACAATTCATTAATATCATTAAATATCCAGTCAGTATTTGAATTTCCATTTGTCTCATAAATATCATACTTTTCTAATTGGTTCATTTGAAACAGAATCCACATAAAACCCACACATTGTGATCTGTTGATGCCTTTGAGGTCTCTTTTAATATATAGCTTCTCTCTCTCTCTTCTCATCATTGATTTGATGAAGAAATTGGACATTTGTTCTCTAGAGTTTCTTTTCCATAGTTTGCATTTTGTTGATTACATCCATGTGGCACCATTTAACATGTTTCTTTTTCCTATAAATTGGTAGTATCCAATTAGATTGTAAAGTATCCAAAATCAGGATGTTTATTAAAATGAATATCAAAAGAAACTTGCTGTCTTCTAGGCAGAGGAGTAAACTGTGATGAAGCCATTGTTGCCTGGGCAGGTGTGAATTTAACCATGCAACAAGGTGGGGATTAGTAATTTTGTTACTTTAGTTGAGCTTTTCACATGAGAAGTTGAATTTTAAATTAAATTTGACAATCTAATTGTAGCTAAAATGTCTTCAAAGTTATTGCTCTGGAATTCAATTTTCAATTAAAAAATTTAATTGAACTGAAAAGTTTTGTGAATACAGAACAACACTTAAGTAGAGTTGTGGAATACAAATTTACTATAATAAAATAAGAGTTCAGGGAGGCGGATATGGCTCAAGTGACTGGGCTCCCGCCTACCACAGGGGAGGTTGCTGGTTCGGATCCCGGTGCCTCCTAAAGAAGACAGCGACCTGACACGACAGGCGGGTGCAGTGAGCTGGTGCAACAAGATGACACAACAAGAGACTCAGGGAGGAAAAAACATGATGAGAGACACAACAAAGCAGGGAGCAGAGGTGGCTCAAGTGAATAGGCACCTCCCTCCCACATTGGAGGTCCCAGGTTTGGCTCCCAGTGCCTCCAAGAGAGACAAGGAAGACAAATAGATAAAGCAAATGAAAAACATCAAGAGGGTGGGGAGATTTAAATAAATAAAATAAATCTTTAAAAATAAATAAGAGTTTATAACAAGAAAAATACACAAACTTTCATATTTTCTTATAAAGTAACAATCAAATGCTTTATAGAACCTAGTAGAGAAAGTTTTACACAAATAGAAATGTATTTCATATTGTCAAGAGGCATGCAAAAGCATTACCAGTCTTATTCCAGGTAATTCCATTTAAAGGAAAAGGCATTGCCAAATCCTTTAGAGGAGGTAATAAAATCTCCAAAGGTCAGCAAGGCTAGGGCCACAAATAATTGTGCAGGATTCTCATTCAAATGTCCAACATCTATCAAAAACATCCAACAGACCTTAAGAAATTCTGTTTAGCTTGTTGCAATAAATAATTCAATTAAAGGAAAAAATAAAACTATATACTTAGGAAAATAGCAAATGAAATTTAAAAACTCTAGCATTCTTTGAAAAATCTCAAACTTATCCGCTACTTCCAAAGGAGCTATAACATTTGAAATTAAGAACGCAAGTCTGGAAAAGCTACATATTATCATGATTCTATGCAACAAAAGAACAAGAACAAAAATTTTCAATAGAAATCCCTGGACATTGGTTTGTTGTTTTTTTTTTCACTTTTTATTTTGAAATACTTTAAAACTTACAGGACAGTTACAAAAATAATACAAACTCCATACAGAGAACTTCAACATATCCCTATCTCCCCAGATACCCAGATCCACCAGTGTTAACATTTTGCCACATTTGCTGTATCATTCTATCCGTCTATCCATTAATCTATCTTATCTATCCATTTATCTGTCTGTTTATCTATCTATCTATCTATCTATCATCTATCTATCTATCTATCATTCCATTTTCTGAACACTTGATTGTAAAAGTTATACATCCTGCTCCTTGGACACTTAATACTGCCATGTACATTTCCTTAGAACAAGGATATTCACTTATGCATCCACCTTAAGTACAGCTATCAATTTAAAGAAATTTAACATTGATAGAAAGCTTACAGTCTGTTTTCCAATTTTTTCATATGTACCAATTATGTCCTTTTGAGCTTTTTCTCCACCCTTACTAGATCCTGTCCAGGATCACATATTGCATTTAATTGTCATTGTGTCTTTAGTTGTTCTTTCTTTTCTTTTTCTTTTAATTTGTGGGAACATATATATGCCATAAACTTCCCCATCTCAACCACTTCCAAGCAGACCATTCAGTGTGATTAATCACATTCACAGTATTGCAGTATCCCCACCTCCTTCCATTACTAAAACTTAGCCATCTCCCCAAACAGAAGCCCCAAGCCCATTGTGCATTATCTCCCATTCCCCCTGCCGGCTGCCCCTGGCAACCTGTATTCTACTTTCTGCCTGGACATTGATCTTTAACAAGATACTTTCTCCACAAATGTCAAAGTGCCTCAGGGACAATCTTCTCCTTGGAAAAGTACAGTTTCTACTTAAAAGGGGAAAAATTAGAATACATTTCACAAATAAATCTTACTAGTTCCTCCAGCATTTCGAGACATTATATTTCATATTTTATTTTGACAGTCATTTTCTGAAGGTCTGACTTAGCATGTCCCATGGTGTGCTGAGAGGGAATGGGTCGAGTGAGCAGAGTAGAGGTTTTCCAGGCTTCCAACCCCCCTATTCCGCAGGACTCCCAAAGCCTCTGAAGCAAATCAGAAGCGGTTTTCTCCTTGCACTTCTGGTTATCATCCAATTCTTGCAGTCATTTCTTCCCCCCAGTCTGTTGTATAGAACAAGGAGCAGGCAGAGGCCAATCCATTACCCACCTAATCCACGGCTTCCATTTCTTCTAAGTAGCATCTTAACTGCCGCAGTTTGCTCCCCACTCTCCACCCTCCAAGGGAATAGTTCACTGTTTCAAGAAATTATGGAGGTAGGCAGATAAATTTTATTATTTTTGAAAGCCACAAAAACATAGCTTTCCTTCTCAAATAAAAGGCTGCTTTCTGCCTGCCTCACTGACTTATCTTGTCATTCCATTCGGGTCATATGCTCTGCCTGGCTCTGAAATTAATTCCCTATGTGACTCCAGGAAATTTAGTTAACATCTCTGCAGTTCTGTTTCTTCAGCTGTGAAATAGGGATAAGAGAGTACTTACCTTATAGAATTATTATGAGGATTGAATGAGGCATTGCATGTATATGTATATATTCTTTGTAAATAAAAATGCTCAATAAATTTTAGTTATTCTTGATTTGGCTGTTGCTATTATTGCCTCTGTCGTAGTTCTTTTTGACCAAGTCTCTCATAATTCCCAAGGGATTCGGTGCCATTATTAGTATTACTCTTTCTCTCTTTCCATTTACAACACTTTTTCTTTGTTTAGATTGAAAGTAAAATTAACAATCCCAACAAAAAGGGCCTTATTTTGCAATAAAAATACCATACACATCAAGCAAAATTTCAGCCTTGGTTGCAGCACTTTTTTCTTGTTATGGCTACATCCTGCCTTTGGAATACAGCAGAGAAAGAACTCAGGGCCAGAGTGCCCTGATAATGAGATGATATAATGATCTATAGTCCTAAGCCTGGAGGCACAAAACATCTTCTTTGTTTGGGTGGATGTTAGAGTTTACATAGAAAATAATGTCAGACACTCAAAAAGTCCCCTAACCAGTTATTCACTGATCATTCCAAAAATGTAAAAGAGTAAGAAAACAAAAATAGGTGGGTATACTGCCTGTATTTCTGGCAGTAGCGAAGGTCTAAGATTGACTGCTGCATGGCAAAATGGAAACTGGCATGAGTGGTCATGGAAGGAAAGGGAATTAAGATGAAAATACCCTAGAAAAAATAGAAGTGGTTAAGATTTTATAAATTCATATTTTCATCTTTTTCTGGGTATCTTTCTAATATCATTTTAAGATGAAACCAGGGCTGATAATCTTAGTCAGAAGAGTACTTACCAGAGAAAAAGGCAAGGTTGCCACACAATTTTAGACACTTAAACAGCAAAGTTCAAGTCCGTGATGGGTATAGCAGTATGTGCTTGCAGACAAGTGTATTCATATGTTCTCTAATCATTTGAAAAGGCTTTGTGGACTATTGCAGGGGGCCCATCACAGAAACCTAACCTCACTATGTCCTGGTATATGGCATGAGTCAAATACGCTCCCCAAATGTTGCAAAATGACAGTAACTTCAGACCCACCACCCAGCACTTCCTGGCATGGATCTCTTTAGTCTTTGACCCTCGCTCTGAGTACCTTGCCCCCATCCGCAGGCAAGGGGCCTGTAATTGCAAGTGGGCCTGGGTAGAGAGCCCAGGGCAACCAGATAAAAATCAATCCTAATACTGAGCAGCCAAATTGGAACTGGCTTTGAGCCCCAAACCTTTTTTCCAGTCAACTCCAAGGCATTCCTAATCTTTTTCAAAAACAAAATGAAATCCCTGCTGGAGAGTAAAGTTTATGATCTCATGCCCATCATGTCTTCTTCAATAATAAAAGTTTAAATATCCTTTCTACCTGCATCTTCCCTTTGATCAAGGTGGGGTTTGGTGGCTCTCAGTCCTCTCTGCCTTTAGAAGAGCTACCATCAATTCAGACTTTCAACTTGTGCATCATCCTCCGAGATGCAGACTCAGCTCACCTTTCTTGACTCTTATAATTCTCCCTGCCTTTGACTTTTTCCTCTTCCACTTCAATTATGTATCAGCAAAAAGAATTCCAGACAGCTCTCAGGCTGGTTATGCCAGCAGAGGTCAATCAGATGTGCTAGACTCTAAATGCCTCCTATTTGTGTCTGGTTGAACTGGGCCATAGTTCAGGGCCTTTATTATTGCCTTGCAAAAAGCTTTTGCAATCTCATCACATAATTAGAAATTGTTTGCCCATTTCTCTAATAGGGAATCAGAAATATGGCATGCATTTTTTCAGCACTCTCTACCCTTCCAAAGAGGCTCTCTAAGAAAAGTACTCAATAGTGCACTGAGCTGTCACAATCACAGCTTTTGACTCAGCAACATCCTTAGGTTCTGCTAAGTGCCCAGAAGATTCTTTTGTCTCTCAGACTCCAAGGCACCGTCACCATTTACTGTGTTCAATACACAACTTAAACTCCTCCCTGTTCCCTCACTGCCTTCTCTGCACACCTATAAATACACTTAGCTTTTGAATATGGTAGCATCCTACATAGATGCCACTACTTGCCCCATTGTCTACCATAGCCCAAGATCCCAGGATCTTAAAAATGAAAAGAGCAGATCTTATTATTTCTGGGTTTGTCTAGCATCACAATCATATTACTAATCATTCTAATTTCTTCCTTCTGAAACAATCTAATTTATTTTTTTTCCAGAATATTTTCATTGATATGAACAAAATCACCAGCACCTATCCCTCACCCTTCTCCCATTTCCTGGCAGCTTTCACAAACAGGACCAGCCTGTCTCTCTCACCAGACTCACCCAATCTTTAGAAATGAGATCACAGTGGCTTCTTTTCTCTGGAGAGCACTTTCTAAGTACTGTTATCACTGTCTCAGGGTCAGCTTTGGCTCCTTGGAACTATGTGTCTAAGTTTAACTGCCAAAGCGAAGCATGCCCTTAGCTCAGTTCCATGGTCTGATGATATTCACACAGTGCAGGGTACTGCCAGCAGCAGCAACAAAAAAACAACAGAAAAGGCCTTCATTTTAGCCAGTCGAACACACACAATAATCCAAGAGAATGAGTACTCATTTCTTATTGAAGGTTTATGTGATTCGAATCTAATTCATATGAAGATTTTTGGAGTAAGT
This sequence comes from Chaetophractus vellerosus, assembly GCA_004027955.1. NCBI lineage: Eukaryota > Metazoa > Chordata > Mammalia > Cingulata > Chlamyphoridae > Chaetophractus > Chaetophractus vellerosus. The sequence continues at coordinate 12,835 of PVKH010019228.1, forward strand.
TCCTTTTTTTTTTTATCCAATCTGTTACCACACTCCATCTATGAGCACAGAGCCTTAATTCTGTATTCTCAAGGGTTGACTCAAGCGTACCCTTAAAATTAGTAGAAAACATCCCTCCCGGATTATCGCCCTCTTCTTTGCCCCAGGCCCTAGGTCTTATATCACCCTTTGCCCATCACAAGGTTGCCTTGTGTCCACCTTCAATCTGAGTTCTCAGACATTTTTTCCCTACTTCATTCAGTTTCTCCACTTAACAGGGGGCTGAGGAGAGGGCAGAAGGTGTCTTTTGGAGAATGCCATGGAGAAGGTGAGGGAGCAGGGCCTCATCAGGCCTTGGCCTCTGGAAGGATTATGTAAATGTTATATGGAATTTTGAACAGCAAATATTAATTTCAAACCAGTAAATCTCCCTAACCTCCCTTTTTCCTGACTTACATTTAAAAAGATACCTTTCTCTCATGTTAGCTCTGTATAGGTTGGCTTCAGAAGGATAAAAAGAGGAGGGAAAACACTCTTCCGCACGTTTCAACCTGTACCAAAAAGAATTTCAGACAAGATGTAGAGAGGCGGATATTTGGAAAAGAAGGAGAAATTCAGTCCATCAGAAGTTCAGGTGGACATGCTTGTATTGAGCTGTGAGAGTACAAATTTATAAAACATTCCTGGAGAATACATTGGTACTCTGTATAAACAGCCCTTTACATGTTAAATCATATGACTCATTAATTCCACTTCTAGGAATCAAGCCTATAATCGGAAATGAAGATCAAAATGTAAATAAACAAGTGAATATCCAATATTATTATGACCAGCAAACATTCTGAGATAATTTAATTCCCCAAAATGAAAAATTTAAATATATTTTCAGTAAATGATTTGAACTCATACAGTCATTAAAAGCCATGTTTAAAGAATTTTTCATGACATGGTAAAATAGTGAAGATATAAATCACAGTGAAAAGAATACAGTATGGAATTTTATACAATATACAAATTATTCTCAGTTTTATAAATATATAAGCATATTTAAATATATAGATATCGATATAGGTATAAATGTTGATCTAGATATATAAGAAATGGACCAGAATGTTAGCTATGTTATCTTTAAATTCAGAGTTTTATATATAGGTGATTTTAAGTTTTTTGCTCTATGCTTTTTGAATCTTCCAAATTTTCTATAATGGACAGGTTATAGTTTTATAATCAGAAAAAAATGTGTGATATTAGTATAAATAATGCAAAATATTGAGATTTGAATTATATCCAGAGCCTGTAAAGCTAACATAACTTTGGTACTGAAAACTGATTAAGTTACTGCAAGAAGAGAAATCCATAGGCCAATGTGTCGCTATTTGGTATTCCATGGAATTTTGTTCCATAATTTTTAATAGGTATCTCTGAAAAATAGTTTTATTTTTAAGTAAATTGAACAATTTTGAGTTTGAAAAGGTAAGCAGCATTATTTGCTGAAGGCTGTTTCAGAGCCTTCAATATGCTGACATGGCTGTGAATCCGCAAAAATGTATATAGAATATGGCATTTCCCAAAGTGATTTGACCATGCCTCACCTGTCTGGAGGATGCTGTATAGAACAAGCTTATTTAAGAAAATAGATCAAAACTCCTAAATAAAGAATTGAAAAGTAATTTTGCCATGTAATGAAAACAAAATTTACCATAATCAAGTGCACACATTCCACCAAAGTAAGTAGTTAAAATTGGGAAATCCACTGGTCCAATAAGGTAAAAATAAATAAATTAATAAAATCAATAAAATGCCTTACATTGAAGGATGAGCTGTACATGACCTCACTGATATGAACAAAGGAAATTGGGCAGTCCCTAAGAACTAGGATCTGAAAAATAGGTTTAAAAAGAAAGAGAAAGAGAAGAGAAAGTAATGGGATATCATCCATGGGGACATAATCTGTGGTGAGTTGATAGAGCGTGGCTGCGTGTTATGGGAAAGGGACAGGTAGGTGGGGATATGGTTGGGTTTTGTGGTGCAGGGTTACTGGTGGGAGGACTGGGAGGGACAGGTTGGAGGGCTCAGGATGCTTGGGGGGATGG